>CM042798.1:7618524-7787725 GCA_018691245.2 Ips nitidus
CNGGCAGTTCTAGNAAGCGGATNCAACTNCCTACCCACACTGCCGGNCNTTCTCACACGAAGCANCNTTAGCCTTTGAGATTACCAANNTANCNCNCAGCGAGCCTNCGCATGACGATTTTCAATACTCAAATTTTATTTTCTAAAGATCACGTGACTCTTATTTAATGCCAAAACTGAACCCTGAAGATCACGTGACTGTAAATGACAAAATATTATTTGACGAGTCGCGTGACTATTTTCAATTTTAAAGATTACGTGACCGTTTTTTAGTTTTAAACTCTTAAATCTCGCGACTCATTTTAAGGTACAAATGGTCACGTGACTGAGACGTGACAGATTAAACATGGAATTCATAATGTATTAAGTATAAAATAACCCCCCTTGATGAATATTAAAAATAAACTAATAACAAATAACTAAATTAAAAATACAACGAAGTCAAACACAATAATTAAAGAAAACACACACAAAATCGGTTATTTTTTGCCTAGAAACAAAACAAAAAATGTGATTTGTCAACTAGACAACGCCGCATTAAAAATGATGTTTTCCAACAGTCAAAAGATCCGAATTGCTTTAAAATTACGCGAATAAGCGTTTAGTGGTGCCATCTCACGCTGCTTACTTAAATTAATTTTCAGTTCTATTGCCACTGTTTGTCTATACTAATCATTTAGTCTATGCTTAGAATAACGTTTGCTTCTATTTAATATTAAAATACTTGTTGAGGTAATTTTTCTACTCCAAATGTCTCTTAAAAAATAAAAATTAGTTGTCCAAATGAGAGAAAAACATTGATTTCTTGGAACAGAATCCTGAAGTTGCTTAATAAACATTTAAGACGTACAACAGCCAAAATAGTTGTTAATTCTCCAGTCTCTTCACAGTGTGTTATAATAAAATGAAAAGAAACCAGGGGAGAATAACGATAAAAGTCCCTAAAATCCAAAAAAGTGTTGCTTGTGACACAATGTTCCTTTCTGCACTATTAAGTTCTTTTAAACTATCAAATAGTTCAAAAATAAAGAAACTAAATATAAAAACCAAAAAAACTGTGATATACAACACAATAATACTTACTGATTGGTGGCGGACAGTCCAAAATCTCATCAACGATATAACTTTCATGTAAAGGAGATCCAATCGCCATTTCGTACAATACATGGCCGAAACAGTATACATCTATAGCTTCTAAAGTGCAAATTTTCTTGTGCTGCATGAAATATGGCCGATAATAGGATGGCACGCCTAATACTCCATTTTCAATGTCGATCAGTTTAACCTTGTTATTTTCTATTAAAATATTTCCGCTGTGTAGGTGTCCTGTAAGGTAAAATAACACTTAAAGATAAAAAAATATCAAAAATGTATTTTTGGATAAAATACCAAGGAGAATTTAGGGAATTTTAGGAGAATTCAAGAAAAAAAGAGCACATTAAAAGCAACAATTCAGGCAATAGAATTTGGAAATTATAAAATGACAAACAGATGTCTTTCTTGGAGGAACCACACTGTAAGTAGTCTTTACAGCTCTATAGAGCCAAATTTGACAGTTTTGACGTCAAGGAACACTTTAATACGTTTTTTACGTCATGTGACAGCTGTCATAACTGTCGCAACCCGTTCACCAGTGATTTGAAACTATAAAATTTAAAAAAAAAGTTGCTAATTTGAGGACACTGGAAATTGTGTTTAAAGCTCCATGGAGCCAAATTTGACAGTTGGGACGTTAAGAAACACTTTAATACTTTGTTTGCATCACGTGACAGCTGTCATAACTGTCAAAACTCACTCACCAGTGAGCTGAACGCATAAAAGGCCAAATAGATGAGTTCTTTGATAAATTGTACTGTTAAGTTGCATTTACAGCTCTATGGAGCCAAATTTATCAGTTCTGACGTTAAGAAACACTTTTATACTTTGCTTGCGTCACGTGACAGCTGTCATAACTGTCAAAACTCACTCAGCAGTAACCTGAAAGTATAAAAGGCCAAATAGATGTGCTTCTTTGATGAATTGCACTGTAAGTGTGTTTACAGGTCCATGGAGCTAAATTTGTCAGTTCTGACATTAAGAAACACTTTTATACTTTGCTTGTGTCACGTGACAGCTGTCATAACTGTCAAAACTCACTCACCAGTGACCTCAAAGTATAAAAGGCCAAATAGATGTGCTTCTTTGATGAATTGCACTGTAAGTGTGTTTACAGGTCCATCGAGCTAAATTTGTCAGTTCTGACATTAAGAAACACTTTTATACTTTTCTTGTGTCACGTGACAGCTGTCATAACTGTCAAAACTCACTCCCCAGTGAACTAAAAGTATAAAAGGCCAACTAGATGTGCTTCTTTGATTAATTACACTGTAAGTGTGTTGACAGGTCCATGGAGCTAAATTTGTCAGTTCTGACATTAAGAAACACTTTTATACTTTGCACGTGTCACGTGACAGCTGTCATAACTGTCAAAACTCACTCACCAGTGAGCTGAAAGTATAAAAGGCCAAATAAATGTGCTTCTTTGAGGAATTGCACTGTAAGTTGTGTTTACAGCTCCATGGAGCCAAATTTGTCAGTTCTTGTGTTAAGGAACACTTTGATACTTACGTCACTTAACAGCGCAACTGTCAAATTTCGCTCCATGGAACTATAAATACAATGTTAGTGTGATTTATCCAAGCGCTAGAACTATTTTTGATTGGTAAATTACCGCGTCAGCTGCGCGATTTTTGACAGCTGTCAGGTGACGTAAAAGCTATGTCTGTTCATGTCACAACTGTTAAATTTAACTCCAGGAGCTATAAATATTACTTTTAATGCGATTTATTCTGAAACAAATACAACTATTCTGCGTATTCTAGTATGTTAGCGCTGATGAAGTTTTGACAGTTGATAGCTGTCAGGTGACGTAAGAAAAAAGTCTCACTTTAGCTTCACAAATGTCAAATTTGTTAACAATTTGACAGTTTTATGACAATGCTGAATAAGTTTTAATATAAATAACAAGAGTCACCTGACTATAAGCCTGGCTGTGGGATGTCACAACTGGCAAATTTAACGTCTTTAACTGTCATTTAAGGTCACAACTGTCAAATTTAACTTCACAGAGTGAAGAGTAACAATTTGCGGCGTGATAACCTCAAAGAGACGCGACTATTTGATATTTTAAAGTTTTGACAGCCGTCAGGTGACTACAACCCTGTCATAGCTAGTTTAGTTCGTCAAAGTGGTCCACGTTTTTCCAATCAGACGAATTCAAAATTTCCTGACGTTGCCAAGCCAAAATAAGTGAGTTTTGGCTTTAACAACGTATATTTTATTGTAGTTTTCAAGGTTTTCCACGTGGAAAAGGTGTTTTAAAGTCTGAAAAATTGAAACCAAATACATACTTTCCAAACATAATTTCTATAGAAATAATTATTCTTCGAATATATTTGTGCAAAATAAATTTAGATAGATGAGATAGATAAAAATAAGCGTAAGAGTATATTCTCGGTAAATTACTGAGATTTTAACGAAGAAAAAATATTAAAAATTCTGAGAAAGTTCTCGATAATTTACCGTTTTCCGTAAACTTTTCATGGAAAAATCTCTCTCTAATCAACTCAATTACAGGAAACTCACCATAAGGAAATCCTTTCTCGTGTAGGAACTTCAGAGCCTCCAAAATCTGCCTACCATAAAGACCAATCTCTTCATTAGTCAGCTGTTTGTGACCCTGAGGATTCCCGTACTTTTTCAGAAACGAAAGTTTCGGTTTGGCCCCACACAAATAGTCTCGCAATGATCCATTTTTATTCATATCTCTCACCACTAAACCCCCCACATCGGTGCACAAGCACAAGTCTACACGAGCAATGTAAGGATGCTACAAAATCAATCACTGTAATAAAACTATTTTTATTTCGTTTGAAAAGGAGGTTACTTCTATTTGGTGTAAGCTCTTGAAAACTGAATGCATATCTTTGTCATCTAGATATTTGTCAGGGCCGTAGTCTGTCCAACTTCCAATCAGCTCTTCTTTAGAGCGTCCTTTGTATTTAATAGTGTAGAAGTGTTTACGCAGCCTCCAACCAATATCGGCTAAAGGTCCTACCACTTCCCAGCCAAACTCTCCTCTTAAGGCCATGGACACATGTTGCAAAGCAATTTCTTTGTAAAAAGATACGCAATGTTATTAGATTCTAGTGCAAAACATCAAATTTAGTTTTTGTTATCAGTTTTATTATTTATATCATAGTTGATTTCCTTTATAAAACAATCAGGTTATATGAGAGGGTTCTAACAGCGCTGTAAAACAACAACTCTAAAGATTACTTTAAGAGATGATACAAATATCAATATTACTTAACTTTTATGAGTTAGAGAGAGTAAGAGAGTACAAGCTGTAACAGACCGAAAATTACAAGCACACAGTTTTAAATACTAACGATTTTTATGCAAATATTTTGTTAAAGCATGTCAAGTTTCAAATTAGATAAAATAGAAAAGTACTCAGATTATGTAACATTGAACATACGAACTTTAAAAAAAGCGGTGATATGGAATTTTCCAAAAAAAAAAACTGGGATACTGTACCAGTAATTGACAATCAAACCATTTCATGAAAGTATGTTAGTGTTTCAATCTGTAAATTTACACGAAAAATATGAACTACTAGATGAATGTGTTGGTTAGGTGATTACAGCTATTTCAAACATTGTAAATTCTAATTTTTGATGTGTCGATCTTTGATTTACCAGTAAATGACCATTGAAGAAGTGAAGAATAACACAGTTCTTTAATTATTTACATAGACTACTTCAATTTCGGGTCTTCAATCAATATTTTTAAACGAAATAATAACAAAACTATGTGTAAAGTAACATGGATGAAAAAGTCTAGAGGGAAAACTAACGCGCTATTTTTTAAAATTAAAATTTTTGACCCTCATAAAAGGATTTCCAACATTGAACCAGGACTTCTTTCTGAGAGGATTTGGATAAGGATTCCAAAAATGTACATGTACTTAAAACAGCCATTTTCCAGCCATTAGCTGGCTTTGACACCTTGTTTCTCCCTAACTGTATTAAATTTTGTAGTGTTGTTTCAGGTTATTGGATAGGAAATTTAATGAGGATCCTAAAAATGTACGTAAAACAGTCATTTTCTCATTCCAAGTGGGCTTTATAAGCGATTTTGTCCCTGATTGTCCTTTCAAACTGTGTTTCTGGCAGTTCAATCTTTGACACTGCTTTTTTTCCTGACTGTACCAAATTTTGTAGTGTTTTTTCAGGTTATTAGATAGAAAATTTAATGAGAATTCCAAAAATGTGCTTAAAACAGTCATTTTCTCATTCCAAGTGGGTTTCACAAGAAAACTGTGTTTCTGGCAGTTCAAGCTGTGACACTGCTTTTCGTCCTGACTGTACCAAATTTTGTAGTGTTTTTCATGAAATTGGATAGAAAATTTAATGAGGATTCCAAAAATGTGCTTAAAACAGCACTTTTCGCACACCAAGTGGGCTTTACAAGCGATTTTGTCCCTGACTGTCCTTTTGAAATGTGTTTCTGGCAGTTCAAACTTTGACACGGCTTTTCTTCCTGACTGTACCAAATTTTATAGTGTTTTTTTATGATATTAGATAGGAAATTTAATGAGAATTCCAAAAACGTGCTTAAAACAGTACTTTTCGCACTCCAAGTGGATTTTCCAGGTGATTTTGTCCCTGACTGTGTTTTTGGCAGTTCCGACTTTGACACCGCTTTTCTTCCTGACTGTACCAAATTTTGTAGTGTTTTTTCGGGTTATTGGATAGGAAATTTAATGAGGATTCCAAAAATGTGCTTAAAACAGCACTTTTCGCACTCAAAGTGGGCTTTACAGGCGATTTTGTCCCTGACTGTCCTTTTGAAATGTGTTTCTGGCAGTTCAAACTTTGACACGGCTTTTCTTCCTGACTGTACCAAATTTTATAGTGTTTTTTTATGATATTAGATAGGAAATTTAATGAGAATTCCAAAAATGTGCTTAAAACAGTACTTTTCGCACTCCAAGTGGATTTTACAGTTGATTTTGTCCCTGACTGTTTTTGGCAGTTCCGACTTTAACACCGCTTTTCTTTCTGACTGTACCAAATATTGTAGTGTTTTTTCAGGTTATTAGATAGGAAATTTAATGAGGATTCCAAAAATGTGCTTAAAACAGCACTTTTCTCACTCCAAGTGGGTTTTACAGGCGATTTTGTCCCCAACTGTCCTTTCAAACTGTTTTTCTGGCAGTTCAAGCTGTGCCACCGCTTTTCGTCTTGACTGTACCAAATTTTGTAGTGTTTTTTCATGAAATTGGATAGGAAATTTAATAAAGATTCCAAAAATGTGTTTAAACCAGTACTTTTCGCACTCCAAGTGCATTTTACAGGTGATTTTGTCCCTGACTGTGTTTTTGGCAGTTCCGACTTTGACACGGCTTTTCTTCCTGACTGTACCAAATTTTGTAATGTTTTTTCATGTTATTGGATAGGAAATTTAATGAGGGTTCCTAAAGTGTGCTTAAAACAGTAATTTTCACATTCCAAGTGGGCTTTACAAGCGATTTTGTCCCTGACTGTCATTTCAAACTGTGTTTCTGGCAGTTCAAGCTATGACACCGCTTTTCTTCCTGACTGTACCAAATTTTGTAGTGTTTTTTCATGAAATTGGATAGGAAATTTAATAAAGATTCTAAAAATGTGCTTAAAACTGTCATTTTCTTACTACAAGTGGGTTTGACAAGCAATTTGGTTCCTGACTGTCAAACTGCGCTCAAAAGTTGAAAAAATCAAGGTTTAGAAAAGTTTTCTTGCAGTATTTGATACAAAACGTGTTTCTGAGATTTATGACAGTGGTCACATTACTTCCTGGCTAAATTATCCTCCAAAATCCACGTGATATCTATGACTAATGTCAAAACTGTCAGACTTACAGTTTAACATAGTTTTCTACCAATTTTAGAAACAAGACGTGTTTCTGAGATTTATGACTCAGGTATTTTGACAATTGTCAGTAAATTACAAATTGTTTAAATAATATCTTCAGAGTTGCGGCATTTTCTCAAAAACATGTTTTTGTCACAATTTAAAATAAAGAAAACTGCTGAAAATACAATTTTGCTAGAAAAGGCTACTTGTTCATAAAAAAGTTAAGTATAAGATTGGAACTCATTCCATACAAGAAACTCTTTCAGATAAGTTTTGCTTAGTAACAAATCAAAACAGCCTTTTATTCAGTCTTTATTATATTTGTAAATTTATGCCCATCACTAGTTTATTCAGAGTAACTATCTTTGAAATAAGCAGCTAAATTTGTATTATTGTAATTACCTTAATCACTGCTATTAAACCTCTTGTTTGAATGCTGTAAGCAAGGTTTTAAAATTGCTTTACAGCATTTTTTAAAGCCTCTAAACTTTAATTAAATAGTTTTGAAACTACTGTGAAAGCATTCTTAAAAGCCAAAAATGCTACTTGGGATATTTCAGAATAATAGTGGAACTAAAAATGTATACACAACTTTGCATCCAGAAGATTACCTATATGAGTACATTAAAAAAATTCTAATAAAGCATTAATGTAATAGTTATCTGGAAATTATCTTAAAAGAACCATCAATTGATGATAACTTCAATTAAAATGCTTTAATAAATAATGTATCTAAAAAAATTACCTCCAAATGGTTGGCAATAGTTGGCAGGATCTATAAAAGACCTGGCCGGAAGTGAAGATACCAATATGGGATTCATTAGGATGCTGTCTAAATATTTCTGAAATTAAATTTTAATAAATTGCAGCTTATAAAAATGTAATGTTAATTGTGTACTTGTAAAGCTTGTTGCCTCTCACTAACAAATTTAGGGTCCAGATTGCCAATGAGCCTCTTAGGTGGCAATTCAAGGGGTATTTTGGAGGCCTGCAGTGTCTGGTGTAACTTAAGGAAGTCATTGTAGCGTTTGTGGACTTTCCAAGTCTGATTTGAGAATGGACCTCGATGAACTTTTAAAATGAATTCCTGGAACATTTTTGCCTCTTATTCACCAAGTAAACAAGTTTCAAATATCAAGCAGAACTGTCCTAATTAACTAAACTAAAATGCATGATTCAGACATGTCATAGTACAAATCAAGAGAAGTCTGTACTTCCCCTTTTTCTTCAATGTAAAAGCCCCTGATTCTATTATATTAAATACTTTTTGTTTATTATACTTACAGTGTGCCCATTTACGTTCTGCCAATTTTCGATACGACAAGTGATCGGTTCTGTATCGTCTAGAAGCACTTTATTAATGAGTTCCCGTTCGAATATAGCCATTTGATTGTGACCATTCGCGATGATTTACCTTGCAAATCCATTAGAATGACCTTTTTTGAGATAAACTTTTATTGTTTACACCTCCAAAACCAAAATTAACAACTTATGACATTAACAACTTGTGACATTTTTTTGTAAATGTCAAAGCAGTGATAACAGGGTGACAGGTGACATATGTAAGAAGGAGAAGATCAGTGAACGAACAAGGATATGGAAACGGAACGTCCCATCAAAAAAGATGCTTTAGCAATGTGACAATGTAAATTCCGAGTTTGAAGTCGGAATTTAACTAATTTCCGAGTTCAAAGTCGGAATTTAGTTAATTTCTGAGTTTGAAGTAAAAATTTAAGAAAACGTCTGTGGCCTTTTTACGCCTTAAAATTTTTACGTTAAATTTCGATTAAATCCCGACTTCGAGCTCGGAATTTAGTTAATAGACAACATTTTTCAGTTTTTCCGAGTTTGAAGTACCAAAATTTAAGAAAAATAACGTCTGTGGCCCTTCTACGCCTTCGTATAATTAGCATTAACTCGTACAAAAAAATGGTGTACTGTTGGACTTATTTGCTTAACAAAATTAATTAATTTGTTCTTACTGATGGCTGACACGTTTTTTCGGTTATTCATTCAACAAGAATAAAGAAGCTCAACCTAACAGTAACAAAAAATAGCAAAAAACGATAAATCCTCTAAAACCAGTATCCAAATGCACACTTATCAAAATTAGTAAACAAACAAACCCCCCACGATGAATAAAATTATGTCCTAAAGACTGTTTTCCCGTACAACCACTAGAGGTCACAACTCTCGATTTTAAATTTTTCAGGTTAGGTCCTTCTTAGGATTTAAAAAGGAAGAGGAAATTCAGGAAATTGATCGTGAAACTTGAAAGAATCAAAAGTCTAAAGTGAAAATCCGGTGTTCAGAGTAAATTCACTTCAATTTTGCATTTTAGACTGGTTTAACCGTTTACAAACAGAAAATCAGAATTATCGATATGTCTGACGATTGGGACGCAGTTTGGGATGATGGTCCGCCCAAGTTTAACCCTCCGCAACATGCTGCACATCAAGGTAAAGGCTCACTTTACCAAATGATTATCCAAGAAAACCGGATTCTTGTTATTTTCTGTAATTTAGTAGATTTTAAGTTGGAAACAATATGAATTCTGCTATAGAGAATATCATTGTACTCTATTCTACTGCCAGAAATTTGCTTGACTTCAAAATGGTAAAATTTTCAAGTTTAACAAAGAATTTGGTCTAGTAAGCATATCAGAACAAAACATGCTTGAATATATGGTCTATTAGGCAAAATTCTATTTAAATATTCTGCTTTTTTTGTATATAAAGCATTTTATTTGACTAATAAATGCTAAGTTTACATGTGCAGTATTTGGCTAAATCAAAGCATTTTTTGTAGTTTGTGATGGTAAGATTGGTAAGCACCCACTACCCACTGTACTGAGCTTTGCAGAACTCTACTACTAACTCTAAGAAAAGATCACTTAATCAACCATGTCTTACGTATCTTACAGATTCTTTAATAAACCAATACACTGCATCTGCATCTAATCTTGCCCCAAGTGGTCCACTACCTGTTGTGCAATTTTCAATGTTTTCAGACCATTTTTCTTCTAGTTATTAGCATAAACATAGGAGAGTTATTTTGTCAGATACCACATGGTGATTTACCTTGTTTAATTTAATTAAGAAGTGCTTGTGTAAAATTTAGATTCTAAACATTTTTAAGATTTCGATGATTTAAAAGACTGCTGATAACCAGTTATGTAATTTATAAAATATTTTAACTTAATATTAAAATAATTATACAGCAAGAAACAAAAGATTACCTAATTAGCTTGCCATAACGTTCTAGAACCTTTGGCAACATTTCAAAACCCGCCAGGTCTTTATGAAAGCTTCTGTAGCTTACCATAATGTTTTTGAACCTTTGGCAGCGTTCCAAAACCTGCCAAATCTTCATAAAAGCTTCTGTAGCTTGCCATAACGTTTTAGAACCTTTGGCGGCATTCCAAATCTTTATGAAAGCTTCTGTAACTTGCCAGAACATTCTAAAGCCTTTTACAACTTTCCAAAACCTGCCAGATCTTTATGGAAGTTTCTGTAGCTTGCCATAAGGTTCTAAAACCTTTGGCAACGTTCCAAAACCTGCCAAATCTTCATAAAAGCTTCTGTAGCTTGCCATAACATTTTAGAACCTTTGGCAGCATTTCAAAACCTTCCAGATCTTTATGAAAGCTTCTGTAACTTCCAAGAACGTTCTAAAGCCTTTTACAACTTTCCAAAACCTGCCAGATCTTTATGGAAGTTTCTGTAGCTTGCCATAACGTTCTAAAACCTTTGGCAACATTCCAAAACCTGCCAGATCTTTATGGAAGTTTCTGTAACTTGCCAGAACCTTCTTAAGTTTTTACAACATTCCAAAACCTGCCACATCTTTATGGAAGTTTCTGTAGCCTGCCAGAACGTTCTAAAGTCTTTTACAACATTCCAAAACCTGCCAGATCTTTATGGAAGTTTCTGTAGCTTCTGTAGTTTCTGTAACGTTCCAAAACCTGCCAAATTTTCATAAAAGCTTCTGTAGCTTGCCATAACATTTTAGAACCTTTGGCAGCATTTCAAAACTTTCCAGATGTTTATGGAAGCTTCTGTAGCATGCCATAACGTTTTGGAACCTTTGGCAGCATTCCAAAACCCTTCAGATCTTTATGGAAGTTTCTGTAGCTTGTCAGAAGGTTCTAAAGCTTTTTACAACATTCCAAAACCTGTCAGATCTTTACAGAAGTTTCTGTAGCTTGCCAGAACGTTCTAAAGCCTTTTACAACATTCCAAAACCTGCCAGATCTTTATGGAAGTTTCTGTAGCTTGCCATAATGTTCTAAAATCTTTGGCAACATTCCAAAACCTGCCAAATCTTCATAAACGCTTCTGTAGCTTGCCATAATGTTTTAGAACCTTTGGCAGCATTCCAAATTTTTATGAAAGCTTCTGTAACTTGCCAGAACGTTCTAAAACCTTTGGCAAAGTTCCAAAACCTGTCAAATCTTCATAAAAGCTTCTGTAGCTTGCCATAACGTTTTAGAACTTTTGGCAGCATTTTAAAACCTTCCAGATCTTTATGAAAGCTTCTGTAACTTCCAAGAACGTTCTAAAGCCTTTTACAACTTTCCAAAACCTGCCAGATCTTTATGGAAGTTTCTGTAGCTTGCCATAATGTTCTAAAACCTTTGGCAACGTTCCAAAACCTGCCAAATCTTCATAAAAGCTTCTGTAACTTGCCAGAACGTTCTAAAGCCTTTTACAACATTCCAAAACCTGCCACATCTTTATGGAAGTTTCTGTAGCTTGCCAGAACGTTCTAAAGCCTTTTACAACATTCCAAAACCTGCCAGATCTTTATGGAAGTTTCTGTAGCTTGCCAGAACGTTCTAAAGTCTTTTACAACATTCCAAAACCTGCCAGATCTTTATGGAAGTTTCTGTAGCTTGCCATAAGGTTCTAAAACCTTTGGCAACGTTCCAAAACCTGCCAAATCTTCATAAAAGCTTCTGTAGCTTGCCATAACGTTTTAGAACCTTTGGCAGCATTTTAAAACCTTCCAGATCTTTATGAAAGCTTCTGTAACTTCCAAGAACGTTCTAAAGCCTTTTACAACTTTCCAAAACCTGCCAGATCTTTATGGAAGTTTCTGTAGCTTGCCATAACGTTCTAAAACCTTTGGCAACGTTCCAAAACCTGCCAAATCTTCATAAAAGCTTCTGTAACTTGCCAGAACGTTCTAAAGCTGTTTACAACATTCTAAAACCTGCCAGATCTTTATGGAAGTTTCTGTAGCTTGCCAGAACGTTCTAAAGCCTTTTACAACATTCCAAAACCTGCTAGATCTTTATGGAAGTTTCTGTAGCTTGCCATAACGTTCTAAAATCTTTGGCAACATTCCAAAACCTGCCAAATCTTCATAAACGCTTCTGTAGCTTGCCATAACGTTTTAGAACCTTTGGCAGCATTCCAAATCTTTATGAAAGCTTCTGTAACTTGCCAGAACGTTCTAAAACCTTTGGCAAAGTTCCAAAACCTGTCAAATCTTCATAAAAGCTTCTGTAGCGTGCCATAACGTTTTAGAACCTTTGGCAGCATTTCAAAACCTTCCAGATCTTTATGAAAGCTTCTGTAACTTCCAAGAACGTTCTAAAGCCTTTTACAACTTTCCAAAACCTGCCAGATCTTTATGGAAGTTTCTGTAGCTTGCCATAACGTTCTAAAACCTTTGGCAACGTTCCAAAACCTGCCAAATCTTCATAAAAGCTTCTGTAACTTGCCAGAACGTTCTAAAGTTTTTACAACATTCCAAAACCTGCCAGATCTTTATGGAAGTTTCTGTAGCTTGCCAGAACGTTCTAAAGTCTTTTACAACATTCCAAAACCTGCCAGATCTTTATGGAAGTTTCTGTAGCTTGCCATAAGGTTCTAAAACCTTTGGCAACGTTCCAAAACCTGCCAAATCTTCATAAAAGCTTCTGTAGCTTGCCATAACGTTTTAGAACCTTTGGCAGCATTTTAAAACCTTCCAGATCTTTATGAAAGCTTCTGTAACTTCCAAGAACGTTCTAAAGCCTTTTACAACTTT
This sequence comes from Ips nitidus, assembly GCA_018691245.2. Taxonomy (NCBI): domain Eukaryota; kingdom Metazoa; phylum Arthropoda; class Insecta; order Coleoptera; family Curculionidae; genus Ips; species Ips nitidus. The sequence continues at coordinate 7,631,498 of CM042798.1, forward strand.
CCAAAACCTGCCAGATCTTTATGGAAGTTTCTGTAGCTTGCCATAACGTTCTAAAACCTTTGGCAACGTTCCAAAACCTGCCAAATCTTCATAAAAGCTTCTGTAACTTGCCATAACGTTCTAAAGCCTTTGACAACATTCCAAAACCTGCCACATCTTTATGGAAGTTTCTGTAGCTTGCCAGAACGTTCTAAAGTCTTTTACAACATTCCAAAACCTGCCAGATCTTTATGGAAGTTTCTGTAGCTTGCCATAAGGTTCTAAAACCTTTGGCAACGTTCCAAAACCTGCCAAATCTTCATAAAAGCTTCTGTAGCTTGCCATAACGTTTTAGAACCTTTGGCAGCATTCCAAAACCTTCCAAATCTTTATGAAAGCTTCTGTAGGTTGCCTTCTGTAACTTGCCAGAACGTTCTAAAGCCTTTTACAACATTCCAAAACCTGCCAGATCTTTATGGAAGTTTCTGTAGCTTGCCATAACGTTCTAAAACCTTTGGCAACGTTCCAAAACCTGCCAAATCTTCATAAAAGCTTCTGTAGCTTGCCATAACATTTTAGAACCTTTGGCAGCATTTCAAAACTTTCCAGATGTTTATGAAAGCTTCTGTAACTTGCCAGAACGTTCTAAAGCCTTTTATAACATTCCAAAATCTGTCAGATCTTTACAGAAGTTTCTGTAGCTTGCCAGAACGTTCTAAAACCTTTGGCAACATTCCAAAACCTGCCAAATCTTCATAAAAGCTTCTGTAGCTTGCCATAACGTTTTAGAACCTTTGGCAGCATTCCAAAACCCTTCAGATCTTTATGGAAGTTTCTGTAGCTTGCCAGAAGGTTCTAAAGCCTTTTACAACATTCCAAAAGCTGCCAGATCTTTATAAAAGCTTCTGTAACTTGCCAGAACATTCTAAAACCTTTGGCAACTTTCCAAAACCTGCCACATCTTTATGAAAGCTCCTGTAACTGCTCTAAGCTCCAAGTGGGTTTTACAGGTGATTATGTCTCTGACTGTCCTTTCAAACTGTGTTTTTTGCAGTTCAAATTTGGACACCTTGCTTCTCCCTGACTGTACCAAACCTTGTAGTGTTTTTTCATGTTATTGGATAGGAAATTTAATGAGGATTCCCAAAATGAGCTTAAAGCATTTCTGTAAAAAGTAATAAATGTTGTTTTCAATTCCTCTGCAGTATGTAATTTCAATACGCACATTTACATAATAATCAGTATTTTTGTAATTAATTACAAAGGTTGCATAAAAGGATTTTGAGTTTTAACTGTTAACTAATGTGTGACAGTTTAAATCAATTCATACTCATAGTTTGTTTAATTTATGCGATGTTACCATGATGTTTTCTTGTGTTAGGGTCTGACTGGCGCAGCGACAAAACTAAAACTTTTACAAACTCCAATAGAAGACATGATGGAGGAGGTGGCCGTAACAAAACAGGATATGGAGGCCGACCAAATAGAAATGGCGGTGGTTGGGGTGAGAAGAGCAACAATACTGCTGCTGACCAACAAGCTTTCAATGGAGGCACTTGGGGTGATGATGGAGGCCGCCAAAACCGGGATAATCGATCTGATCGCCGTGACCAAAGGAGGCGCGACGAAAATGACAAATGCGAAGTAATCAAAGTTCCTAGCCGAATGGTTGGTAAAATAATTGGCAGAGGTGGTAGCCAAATTGCTGAATTGCAAACAAAGTCCTCGGCCAAAATTCAAGTGACAAAGGAAACAGACGGTCAGGATACCAACATTAAAATATTTGGAGACGATTCTACCATTCAGCATGCTAAAGACTTAATTAATGAATTGACTGAAGATAGACAGAGGCGTGAAGCTCCGCCACCTTCAAGAAATCCCCCTTTGACACAACCGCCGTCCCAAACTTACAACAATGATCCTGTGGAGCCGAAAAATGAAGAGCCTAAACCAGAACCATACAACTGGTTCAAATACCTTAAAGAATGTGACGCCCGAGTCGAGGCGGAATGGAACAAGCTTCCTCCAATTGTGAAAAACTTCTATGAAGAACATCCAAATGTTACCGCTATGTCTGATGAGGAAGTCGAGCAGTTTAGGCTGGCTAACAACAACATAGTGGTGAATAGGACGTTCGAAAAAGAAGATAGCAGGCCAATACCGAAACCGGTGCGCACGTTTGAGGAAGCTTTCCACAACTATCCAGAAATACTGGAGGAGATCAAAAAAGCTGGATTCCAGACGCCATCGCCTATTCAGTGCCAGGCTTGGCCGGTACTTTTGAGTGGCGAAGATATGATTGGAATCGCACAAACCGGTACGGGAAAAACGTTGGCGTTTCTCTTGCCCGCGTTAATACACATTGACGGACAGACCACTCCTAGGGAGGAACGTGGGGGACCTGCTGTGTTGATAATGGCTCCTACCAGAGAACTGGCATTACAAATTGACAAGGAAGTGAAGAAGTATTATTATCGGGGGATAACTTCGTAAGTATTTTTTGCTTAATTACTGAAAGAATAGTTACGTACGAATTTGATTTGTGTCAAGACATCTGATCTGATAACATGCCCCACTCAGCTTGGTCACAATGTGGCTTCCACGTAAATAGCTCAGCCTCAAGAAAATAACACTGTTACTGTTGTTTTTCTTCTTTTTTTTATTTCACCTTTATTGGCAGAACCTCTGCAATATTTTAATGGTTTAGTCTATTTTAGGTATCATTTTGGTCACTTTTTTGAGTTATTGTTGGTGGAATATTAGTACATCTAAATGCTTATTTTAATTAATTTTATTTACTGTATGCCTTGATCTATGCAGAATATTATAAATATCTAATAATTTGTCAATATGGGAACCTTAAAAAATGGCAAAAGTTGAAGGTAGAATTTTCAAAAATGCAAGATTCTATTCTAAGACGTATGTTTTAGTGTACAAAAAATAAGCTTTGATGCCTATTTGTTTATATTTACATTAAAAAATAACTTTGTAACTGAATACATTTTGCATTAAAAACAATTATTATTAAAATGCAGCAAAAGCTAACGAAATTTTATTACCTAAAAAGTCAAGAGCATCCTATGATAGGGAATACAAATTTTTTATGGCATGGAAGAATAAAAATTCAATTCTTATAGCAAAGAGTACTAAAAGAATACTTGTAGAAGGTTCTGGAACTTTTCAGAAGGTTTTCAGTAGCATTTTGAACCCTCTGGCAGATACAGAATGGTACTGATGCCTTTGAAAATCTCTGGGAAGGTTTAAGACACTTTGATACCTTTCAGAAGATTGTCAATAGCATTTAGAGTTTGCCACAGTGGGCCCAGCCCCAAAATACCTGAGTGGGTTTTTTCGGGTGGACCCACTTAGAAAAACCCTGATATGAAACCCACGTTATAATACCCATCAAAATAAATAAAATTAAAATGGAAAAAACAAAAATTTGTTATTTAGTAAAGTCTTATTTACATTTACTATGGTTTCATGAGTATGGTTTGTAAAATGGACTACTACTTTACTCATTTAATATGGTGTTTACAGAAGAGTAGCACTGTTTTCGCATCTGTATCTAATCAACTAAAAATCGACAGTCTAAAACAAAAACTTAATTTGATTAGATAAATATTACTAAAAAGTGAACATCAAAAATATTTTTGCAATTCCAGCATTGCCACATCTTGTGAAGATCAGTGACAAAATATGCTTTTTGATCGCTTTTTGTTGTCCTAATTATTATATGTGCATTATAAATTTTGTCGTCGTTTTTGACTCTTAAACATTTAAATTTTTTTGATTATTTGGAAAGTTGTACCAAGTAACCGATTAAAGTTAGAACAAACACTCAAAATTTGAAGTTCTTTTAAGTGTTTGACTGAGAAAAAATGGTAAGCCCAAAAACCCAAAAAAGGTGGTGGACCCAAGGTGGACCCAGTGGGTCAGGTTTTATCAAAACTTTTCGGGTTTTTGTCGAACCCTGGTATATAGAACTTTTAAAATGGTCCTAGAAGCTTCTGGCAATTTAAAACAATTCTGGAGAGGTTTAAGACACTTTTAGAGGGATCTGAAACTTGTCAGAAGGTTCTCAGTAGCATTTAGAACCTTCTGGCAGATACAGAATGGTCCTGATGTCTTAAAAAATGTGAAACGAGTCTGGGAAGGTTTAAGACACTTAGGAGACATGATCTGATACCTTTCTTAAGATTGTCAATAGCATTTAGAGGTCTATGGAACTTTCAAAATTGTCCTAGATGCCTCTGGCAATTTAAAACAGTTCTTGGAAAGTTTAAAGGCCGTTTTACATTGAAGCAAGTATGACAACCTAATTGCTTCCTACAAGCAACTATATTGCTACTTTCGATTTTTTAAGTCGCATGGGACTATAACCTAATACAGGCAACGGATTTCTTCATTTTTCAAGTCAATTTGAATTATTGTCCTCGGTTGATAATCTTCTTTTGCCATCAACTTTTAAAAACAAGCAAAAGGACGTATAATGAGTCTAATCTGCTTTGGGAGAAGATCCACTTTTATATTTTCTGTATGTAAAGTAGTTGATACGATTTTCGCTTTGTCATTCTTTCCCAATAGTTTCCAGTTTTCAAGATATATTTTCCCATATATATATATATAGGCCGGTTTAGAACGTCTTTCGACGTTGTCCGACACCTAATTTCCAGCCTCTTCGATCTTCACAATCTTCAGGTGTTAGATTTCTCTCACTCATGCATTTATGCATGGTTTTCTGCCACTCCTGTTTTGGCCTTCCTCGTTTTCTTCTGCCTGTTGGTTGCCAATGAAGTACTCTTTTAGGCCATCGGGTATTTGACATTCTTTCCACGTGTCCGTACCACGTAAGTTGCTTGTTTTCGATATCCTGTGTTATTGCGTCTTCTATTCCCATCCGTTGTTTTATGATGTCGTTTCTTATTCTTTCTCTTCGTGAAATGCGCATCGATCTCCTAATTGCATCCATTTCAACTGCCTCAACTCTTTTCTTGTGTCTATCTGAAATTCTCCAGGTTTCTGATCCATATAGGAGGGTGCTTTTTACCATTGCCTCATAGATATTAAATTTCCGCTTCTTGGTTATTTCTTTGCTCCATAGGATTCCATTCAGAGCTCCGATTACTTTTTTGGCTTTGACTATTCGCTTTCCGATTTCTTTTACATCTGTTCCTGTGTTGTCGAATGTAATGCCCAGATATTCATATTCCTGACACTGAAGGATTTCTTGGCCATTGTCCAGTTCCAAATTTCCGTCCTGAGTTCCCACACATAGATACTTTGTCTTGGCTATGTTGACTGTTAAGCCCCATTCTCTGTATTCCTCTATTAGCTTTCGCATCATGTACTGCACATCCTCTTTATCATTGGCTACTATGACTTGGTCGTCTGCGAACTGTAGGGTAAACAAACAACTATCATCAATTTCTATTCCCATTCCCTGGACCTTTCTTTTCCAGTTTTTTAGTGCCATCGCTATGTATATTTTAAAAAGAGTGGGAGAGACACAGCATCCTTGACGCAATCCTTTATTCACCATAAGCTCTTCAGTGACACATTTGCCTACCCTAATTCTTGATTTTGATTCCCTATATAGTTCTTTAAGGGCTGTTACGTAGGTTTACGTAGGTGATTAATGTTGGATTGCTCTAAGACCCTCCATAGTTTTGATACTGGGACTGTATCGTAGGCTTTTTGTAGGTCAACAAATGCTAGGTGCGTATTCAAGTTTCTAGCACTTCTCTTCTCTATAACTTGTTTTAGAGTAAACACGTTGTTCGTACATGATCTTCCTGCTCTGAAACCGCATTGTTCTTCCTCTTCTTTTCCTTTATAATCTTCTTCAATGAGATCACGTAAAATTCTACCATATAGTCTGCTCAATGTGCTTGTAACCGAGATGCCCCGATAGTTATTGCAGTCCAGTTTATTTCCTTTTTTGTGAATGGAGGAGATGAGAGCCATTTTCCATTCCTTATGGACGGAATGTCCATTCAAGCATTTATTAATAATAACTGTTAAATTTCTAAAGAGCTTTCGAGTTCCATATTTTAACATTTCGGAATATATTCCTTCTGGACCACTAGATTTACCTGGTTTAAGGTTCATAACAGCTTTTCTCACTGTTTGCTCAGATACCTCAACTTCCTCTCCTTGTACATTGAAGTGTCTTGGAGACTCAGTTAAATATTCTTGTCTAGATTCCTGAAGTAGGTCTTTGTAGTGTTTTAACCATTCTTCGGGTTTAATCACTTGAATGTTCGCCCCGTCTTTTCCTGGGTTCTTGACAGTTGATATAAATTTCCATACTTCTGAACATTTTCTTCTTCCTATATAGCTGTTAATTTCTTCACACTTCCTATCCCAAGACTCGTTTTTTGCTCTGTTAATTTGCACTCTTAGTTGCCTTTTAATATATTTGTACCCTTCAAGGTCTTCTTCATTTTTTGTAGTTAGCCATTTCAGATATTTTTGTTTTTTTTCTTGAACCATTGTCTCTATCTCCCCATTCCACCAATGTTTCTTGTTGGTGCTGTTCTTCTTTATTCCTATTGACTCTCGTGTGGCTTCTGTCAGAGACCCTATAATGTTCTCATAGACTTCGCCAAACGTGTGTTCTTCAGGACTGAGGAGTTTACTGTCGAGTCGTCTCTGATAAAGAAATACTGTGCTCTCATCCTTAAGACTATCAAAGTTGTATTTTGGTGTGTCAATTGTCTCCATGGTTGCCGTACTATTACTTTGATCTTCTTGATGGTTTCTAGTTTTTCGAAAATGTAGCCTTATCTTGGCTTTTACTAAATAGTGATCTGATCCGCAGGTGCTTCCTCTTAGGACTCTCACATCGTTAATTTGCAAATTTGTTTTTTGTTGGCTGATGATAGCAATAATTGATTTAAGGTTTCGAGTACTCTGTATCCATGTATAGCGATGGATATTTTTATGCTTAAAGAAACCATTATTGATTCTTAGATTGTGAGTCTCGCAAAGGTGAATGAGTCTTTGGCCGTTATCGTTGATTGTTTCCTCTCCATAAGGCCCCACAGTTTGATTGTTAAGTTGTTTTCCCGTTCTTCCATTGAAGTCACCCAGCATCACAATTTCTCTATTTTGCCCGATGTCTGTAAGTATTTCATCTAATTTTTCGTAGAATTCCTGCTTAATATCGGCTCTTTCATCATCTGATGGTGAATAGGCTGCGATGATGGTTATGTTATGACCCTGTAGTTTTAGGTTAAGTATTAGAATGTTTTCATCAACAGTATATTTTCCCATACTTACTGTAATACATTTACTTTGTGTTAGATTTTTAAGGTATGTTTCAAGTAAATTACGGGTTTTCTCCATATTCCAAGTTATATGTCGCATGCTACTTCGCTACTCACCCATTTGTGATGGAAACGCTTGCGACTTGTTGCAACTGGCAAATTTAGCCGCAAGCCGCATGCTGTCAAATGACGACCACGTTTGTTTCAGTGTAAAACCGCCTAAAGCTAAGTTCTCATAACCGCGTTTTGCGTCTTGCGTCTGACGTCACTTATTTCCTATTGGTAGAAGCAAAATTTGAAAATGACAGCCCGCAAGAAGCTGAAAATGTTCAACTTATTGCGTCTGTTTCTAGTGTTTTGACATTTTGGACTACGAATAGGGCAAAAGTTATATCTGAATGGCAAAACTGAAAAAAAAATGAATGAACACAGCAGTCACAGCACAAATGAGGTAGGTTCCCTATGTTTATATTATATAGGTTAATATCTCAAATTCATTTTGAGTTTTTATGTGGCAATTGCCATGGAACTTTGAGAATAGAAGATATTTTCATATTTTCATTCATCCTTGTTTCCAAGGCGACAAGAATGAAGAATACACTTCTGCAAAACATGCTGAATTAGCCTTGGAATTAGCTGAATAGAATACCTATTTAAAACTGTAACAGTTAAAAAAATAAACAAAATATTAACAAATTGTGACAACTGACAATTGAAAATATCGTGTTTAGAGACAACTACTGTGAACAGGGAAAAAAGTTTCGCCAGATCTGTCAGCTGAAAATTTACTGTTGACCAATAGGATTTAAGTGATGTCAGATGCAAAACGCAAAACGTGGTTATGAGAACTAAGCTTAAGACAGTTGTAGAGAGCCTTGGAACGTTTCAGAAGGTTCTCAGTAGCATTTAGAACTCTCTGGCAGATACAGAATGGTCCTGATGCCTTAAACAATTTAAAACAAGTCTGGGGAGGTTTAAGACTAGGCCTCTGGTACTTTTTAGAAGGCTATCAATAGCATTTAGAGGTCTATGGAAGTTTCAAAATGGTCCTAGAGATCTCTCGCAATTGAAAACAGTTCTGGGAAAGTTTAGAGGGCCCTCGTTTTCAGAAAGTTTTTAGCAGGATTTAGAGGAATAGTAACTAATCTAATTTACAGTAACCCTCTCATCCCACGATTACTTAAGCCGTTTTTCAAAAAAAAGGACAGTAAAGCAATTTATTATCAATAAAGTACCCTCTAAAAATAACGGTCCAAGTAGAAAAAATAATGAATTACATATAAATTTTAATTTACTTTACAGAGTGTGCGTATATGGAGGTGGTGATCGTAAAACTCAAGTGGACATTGTTACGCGAGGAGTTGACATCGTTATAGCAACTCCGGGTCGAATGAATGACTTAAACGAGGCTGGTGCGTAATTGTTTTTTGTACAACAAATTGTCCACTTATTACAGGATTCCCCACGATTTGCAGGACACTTAAACGTCCGCTCGGTCACTTATGTAGTCCTGGACGAAGCCGATCGCATGCTGGACATGGGGTTCGAGCCTCAAATCCGTAAAGTGATGTACTCCATCAGACCGACTAGGCAAAGTATAATGACGAGCGCCACCTGGCCGCCAGGAGTCAGACGATTAGCGCAATCGTACATGAACGACCCAATACAAGTTTACGTTGGTTCGTTGGACTTGGCGGCCACTCACAGCGTTACGCAAGTCATAAATCTGATCGAGGAGAAGGACAAAGAGGCGACTTTCATGGATTTCGCCCGGAATTTAGGACCGGACGAAAAGCTGATCGTGTTTTGCGGCACTAAAGCAAAGGCCGATTACTTGACCGTGGAGTGCAATATGGCAAGTATTGGTTGCGCTTCTCTTCACGGTAATCGCGATCAAGCCGATAGAGAGCAAGCGGTTAAAGACATCGGCGATGGTACAGTTCGTATTTTGATTGCCACTGACGTAGCGTCCAGGGGACTGGACATTGATGATGTCACGTGAGTTTAAACCGTTAAAAGTTCTACTTAACCGTAAATGTTTCTCACGAAAGAAGACGATTCAGTACGGTAATGTTCTAGACAAATACATTTAGACAATTCATTTGCAATTTGCTAAAAAGAAGGAGAAAGTGTCTTCTTGATGCTTAAAATGCTGTATGTTTGCTATTCCGGCGCGTCACAAAATTGTCGCAAATTTCCCTATTTACAAGAATTTTTTAATAATTATTGTAACAAACAACGGGGCTGTTGACTGTTTTTTTTTTCGATTCCAAACGCGTGGCGATCTAAAGGCCTCATGATTCGATGATTACGAGGTCAAGCGGAGTGCACGTGACACCTGATCGTAGCGCGTTTGTATCCAAGATCTGGTTGAAACGAAGGCAGCTCACATTGACCGATTGTTGCATGCAATTTAGATGTTTTGTTTGTTTAAAAATTTAAGGTTCTTTGGTATTAATATGCCCTTTGCTGTGCACTGGAACCCTTCTAGAGCAAAATAAAAAATTGCAAAAATTGCACTGCTGTCACAAAAATTGTAACTTTTTTATTTGAACTCTTATAGATTTCACTAAAACGCCATTGGAAAGAGGATAAAAAATACAACAAAATGAGCCAAAACTGACCTTTCGAGCTCTTCATGTTACCGAGATATTGAATTTCAAAAAGTGGTAAAAAAAGACCTCTAATACCCTATTCTTTTCATTAATCTTTTAGTGATTATTGTTCGGGTTTATTTTCAATTGCTTTATTCCGCATATCTTTTAAACGATTTCAATTGTCTTTTTAAAGACATTTCTTGATATAGTGTACTCTACACTTTCAACAAAGTTTGATTCTGGGATGGGTTATTTGACACGGAAAATTGTGGCTAAAGTATTCACTTTCAACAAAATTTGATTCTGGGATGGATATAGACCTATTGGAGGTATCTTTTCAAGATGTACCGGTTGTCCCAAAGGCAGAAAAAGTATCAAAGTTGTATTTTTTTAAATGGAATACCTACTATTTTATTAAATTTTCAGAATCAACGTTAAAAACAAAAAGATAATTACATTGAGGTTTCATAATTCTAAACTTTACAGTTTCTCAGATATTCGTTATTTTGTAAAAATTTAGAACAAATTTTAAGGTTTAATCACTCAACCTCTGTTTGATTTTTACGAGGGGTAAACCGCTGAGTAAAATTTTGTACACTAATTCCTAATATGCCAGTAATGCCCACTAATTCCTTGTAATGCCCAGTAATTCCTAATCATTAACCTAACCTAACCTAGCCTAACAATACTCACTAACTTCCCGAATTATCACAACTGGAGAGTCTAAAAAAAACTTTTTTTTATTAAAAAAAGTAAAAATAAGAAAGTATGCGTGCGACGAATTAACCAGAATGGGATACCCTGTATATTTTTTCTTTTTTGTATTCTACGTCAAATTCTAGACATATTTTGTGTATTAATGTCATATACCTCTATCTGTATCCGTTTCTGAGATATTGACCATTTTATGTGAAATTTGATATTTTCGGTCTTCAAAACATTTTTAATTTATACATATCAGGAAAGGTTTTTTTCTTGGTTTTTGTGTTTTGTCATGTTAGACAAGGTTTGTTCTAGGAATGGGTGCAGAAGGACGTCAAAATATATAATACAGTGTGGTCAAAAAATCAGTTCTAAAAAAGGACAGAAAGTGTAGTTTTTCAAACGGAACACATTTTTATAATTCTGTCTGATTTTCTGTTCAAAATTAAAGAAGTTTGTATTACGCCACTTATTTAAAAAAATCACTTTTTAAATTGATACATTGAACCACCCTGTAACTGTCAAAATAACCGAATTAATGAAGGTTAAAGTAGTATTTGTCAAATTTAGTCAAGACTGTCTTTATTGTCACACACAACACTTTGTATAGACTTTTATATGTCAATGGATAGAAAATAAAATGGGCTTTCAAAAAAATATGGCCTCCTGGGTTGATAGGTTGCTTCGTTTGGCCGCCAGAGGGCTCCAAAGCTAACTAAATGTTTTCCTTGATTGTTACCGCTCTAATATCTTTAAAGGTTTTTTTTTTAAATCGGGCATATACGGTCCTGATATTTGGCACAAACCTAGCACAATGACTGTCAAATCTAGGGTAGTAGCAAAACTGTAGAAATACAATCATTAAGGTCGATTTTCGCTTGCACTAACTGGCCAACCTAACGCGCAAAACCCATTAGGATAGTGGCGGTGTTTCAGGCAAATTTGACCCTTACGAAAATTGTCATTTGCAAAAACAGTTTTTCAAAAAATTTCCAAGCATTGCGTCGTGGTAGATCGAGTAAGTCACGTGACCGTGTTTTCCTAATTTTCTTTAGTCAAATTTGCCTTTAACCAGTCAAAAAATGTTTGTGGTGCATCCTGTCACTAAACCGTAAATAACACACGTGTATTTGTAGCACTTTGTATATACTTTTATATGTCGATGGACAGCCAATGAAATGAGCTTTCCATTGACGTATAAAAATCGATTGGTTCGAAGGCGTCAACGTTGATCAATTTTTTTGGAGTGTCTTTTTGTTTAATCTTTAAAAACTCGCTTAATTGCACTATTTTTGGTAAAGTTTTGCACGTCAATGGATAGCCAATGAAATGAGCTTTCTAAAAATACCCCAACTGGGGTTAATAGGTTGGACGGTTTGGCCACTAGAAGGCGTCAAAGTTTACTCATTTTTTTATGACTTTTTTTGGTGCATTTTTTCGATCAATCGTCAGTAACTAGCTTGTGTATAAGCTTTTATATGTCAATGGATAGCTAATGAAATGAGCTTTTTATTAACGTATAAAGTTGATTGATTACTATTTGATACACTATTTTATTCTAAGCTTTACTTAGATTAGAACGATAGATACGTAATTGGAAAAGATACCTAGTGATCTTTGAACGATATCAAAAATCAGTCAAAGTCAGCTCTAGTTTAAGAAATGTCGATTTTCCAAGAAAACGTCAACAATTAGCGGTATGAAACCTAAGTTAATAGTTTCTTTACTGAAATATTTTCAAGAAGAACAAATTTTTGATTTGCCTAAAAGTAGTAAATGTGATATTCCTGACACTATCAGATAAGTAATAAATCTCTCCTTATTTAATAGGATTCCTTGATAATAATTTTCTTTATGTCTTCAGACCTCTCTGGTAGACCATAGTGTGTATGGCGTATAAAATAACATTTTACTAACTTAATTTCAAGTTTCAATACAAATCATACCGAATCTATCTAAGAGGTACGTTAAGTAACTTTTGAATCGTCATCTTTCGTGAGAAACGATTATTAACCTGAGTTTTAGATGTAGTAACATAGGCCATCTTGTTTTACCAGAATGAGTTAAAATGAGATAGACACTCTAGTAAACATTGACGCCAAAATACGTCTAAGGCCGAATTCGTTTTCAAGCTCCATGGAGCGAGCAGAGCGTTTTTGACGTCACGATGACGTAATTTGGCAAAACCACAGATTGACCAATTGTCAAACTACGACATTGTGACGTCTAAAAAGCTCTGCTCGCTCCACGGAGCCTGAAAACGAATGCGGCCTAATATTTCACGCATTAATGTTTCCACAGTCACGTTCTGAACTACGATTTTCCCAAAAACATTGAAGAGTACGTGCACAGAGTGGGCCGGACTGGTCGTGCTGGCAAAACTGGTGAAAGTATAAGTTACTTTACAAGGAACGACTGGGGCCAAGCTGCCGAACTGATAAAAATACTTGAAGAGGCTGAACAGGTGAGTTTTCCAAAACAATTATACGTTACACTTATCAGAAAACGGTTTTTGTGTTTTGTCGGGTTAAACAAGGGTTGTTCTGCAGAAAAAACGTCAAAAATTATGATACAAGGTGGTCAAAAAGTCAGTTCTAAAAGGGGACAGAAAATCTAGTTTTTCAAATGAAACACTCTCTATTTTTTACTGATTCCCTGTTCAAAATTATGGTCATTTATGTGAAAAATTAGAGAGTTCTCGGGACTGCCACGTTATGAATTTACGGTATTTGACAGTTTTTGTGTTGACCGACTTGTGAGTCGGTGGTCATTAATCTATGCGATACTATTCTAAAAGAATTAGATAAAGGTAACGTTGTACTGGCCGTGTTTTTGGATTTTAAGCGAGCTTTTGAAACGGTTGATAGAAAGGTTGTTGTTGTTGTTACTGGGTTTTTTTGGCACTACCAGCTAGGGGTATTTTGCCAGCTCGTTACGAAAGAGTCTCAGATAGCCGGCTAGAGCCCCTGAGCCCCAGATAGCTACAAAAAATTCTAAAAAATTGCTTAAAGGCACGATCCGAGCAAAAGATATAGTCATTCCTCGTGGAAACTATAACCGTCACTGTCACATCCACGTGGTCTTCTCCTAGGTTTTCACCCTTTCCGCCTCTTGGAAGTGCACCGCACAAGACAATTCCCCGTAGACTTTTAGGAATCGACGTTTCCACTTAGAGGTCCCACCATCTCCACTCGACCGGCTGCGGAATTCGGTCGTCAACTTCAAATTTCCCTTTTCAAGACAAAAAACACCGTTTTAAGAAGCGTAGTTTCTTAGTGGCAAAAAATAGCCTTCACGAAACTGACCTGCGGTACGTTCCAAGTTGAAAACCGAACTGTGATAGAAAGGTATTGTTGCACAAAATGAGCGGTATGGGCATTAAGAGTACGGCCCTAAGATGGTTTCAATCCTATTTGAGTGATAGGCGCCAGCGAGTTAAATTTAAAAATTCTGTGTCTGATCCATTAAGTGTCATACATGGAGTACCTCAAGGAACCGTATTGGATCCATTGTTGTTTTTGTTATATGTAAATGACATTGTGGGAGCAGTAAAGGGGTGTAACATCGAGCTATTTGCGGACGATACAATGATATACTTGGCGGGAACAGATTTGGATCGGATGCGGCGGGTTGTGAATGATAATTTGGAAGAAACTTTGGAAGAATTTAAATATAACTACAGGGTGGTCCAGTTTTAAGTGTCAATAATTCACCATTTGATAGCTAATCAAAAAATAAGTTGACTTGCATTATGTCATTTTTCTGAAAAAGGTTTCCTAAGGAAGATACAGTCCTCCAAATTTCAATTTAAAAAAATCGTTTTATAGTTTAAAACTGAACATCCAAGACTTGTGAAAGTCCAAATTTGTACTGAATAGTCTAAAAACTTTTTTACTACTAGGAATGGTCTTATGATTCGCTTTCTCAGACTACCATCCTGGTTGAGTGTCTGAAACTGGCATTCAAGAACTAAAAAAGTCCGGAAATCAAGACAAAGATTGTATTGTGCATGAAACTCATTTTTTACTACTAAAAATAATATAAAAGTTGACTTTTAATGCTAGAACTGACTTTACTAGGACTAAAGAGTCCAAAAGTATATTTTCAAGACTTTAATTGGTGTACAACTCAATTTTCTGGACTGGACAACAAGTCTAGAAGTAAATTAAATTTTCGGACTATTTTATTTCTAAAAATTAGTTCTCAAGACTATTATTGTAGCATTTGGTACCAAAATTTTTTACTTTAATTACTGAAGAAACTTGACTTTTGGAAATAGTCTTAAACTCGATTTTTCAGTCTTAAAAAGCACTAAAAACAGTCTGAATTTCTTAGAGATGCTACAATTTATTGCACCTATGAGTGTAGAAGTCAATTTAATAGTGAAGAAGCTTGAAATAACATTTTCAAGACTATGGTCAGTGGACACACTGGCTTTTAGGCCTGATAAGTCAAAAACTTTGTAAAGATAGTCTTGAAACTCGATTTGAGGCACTGAAAACAGCCTTAAAACACTAAAAACAGTCTAGTTTATTAAGAAATACCCGAATTTTTAGCACTGAAGTGTCTAGAAGTCGATATAATAGTGACAAAGCTTGGAATGCCATTTTAAGTCTATGAAGAATGCAAAAATTGTTTTTTAAGTTTGCTATGTTAATAACTTGATGAAGATAGTCTTGAAACTCGATTTTCCAAGCTGAAAGCAGTTTTGAAGCACTAAAAATAGTCCAGAATTCGAAGAAAATTAAAAGCAAAGTAAAAAGCACGAAAAGTTAGTTTTCAAGACAATTTTCATGAATCTAATGTCAATGTCCTGCATCTAAGACTATTTTCAACACTAAAATATTGAAATTTGTCTTCAAATTATGAAAACTTACTTCAAATGCAAATTTTAAGCTTCTGATGTCACTTTTTATTAGTTCAGTCACATTTTGGGGTTCAAGTCAATTTTTAAGGTTTAAATGTATGAATTTGTTGTAACAAATTCTTGAAAAAGTAGTTTTTATGTCTGCAAGTCAATTTTCAGTATTAAAGTCTCTCGATTTGCATGAAAACTGGTTACAAACACAATTTTTACGCTTCTTAAATTTTTATCTTTTCTAAGTCAATTTTCAAAACTAAAGTCTTTCAGTTGGGTCTGGAAACTATGAAAACTGGCTACAATAATATTTTTTAAACTTCTTAGGTGAATTTTCCGTTTCCAAGACAGTTTTTAGTTGGGTTGGGTTAGTTTTGGGTCTTTGACCGTAATAACGTGTAATAAAGTGCTTGTTCCAAATTTGATCAATATTGCTCCAACGGTCTGACAGTTATGACAAAAAAAAAAAACGATTTTTTAAACAGAAATTTGAAGGACTGTATTTTCCTTAGGAAGCACTTTTCAGGAAAATGACATAATGAATGCCAACTTATTTTTTAATTGGCTATGGATTGGTGAATTATTGACATTTAAAACTGGACCACCCTGTATAAATGGCGAAAGAATCATGTATGATAAACAAACAAAGTACTTGGGAGTTATATTTGATTCAAACCTAAACTTTCATACGCTTGCTGATTATGTAACACGTAAATTTTCAAAGAAAATTAGTTTTATCGCAAGAATAGGGAATCAACTCTCGCTGGGTACGAAATTATTGTTATATAACAGCATAGCTGCACCACATTTAGAGTATTGTGCGACCCTTCTACATGCTACAAAAGCCCAAAAAGACAGAAAAGCAACTGGTTCAGATGGGACTCACGCAGAAGTATTAAAACTTATAGCAGACGAAGAAGGAGCCGGACTGAACATATTAACTTCATTACTTAAGCCNCGGCGNGNANANNCGTGGNCANNCTNTCGGCGGNGGAGAGATGAACTAAATATTGNTCGAGGGANANNGGCNGTATTGTCANATTGGACGNTCNGCTGGGNACNNNNAGCGTCCCNCTNTNNTGNCACCCATCNGAACATCCNATTCNATGGAAGTTNNNNANCTNCNACCTNATGNGATTAATNCGCATANATAGTNGCTAANAGGTCATNTTCACNGTACTTGACTTNANCCGNCACCNCACTGANGATACCTGTCCAGANTTGAAGCCTNNTNNGNAGCTGGGNGNGTCGGGTCCNNAANTGATAAGTTTAGTTTGCTTNCGAGCGCTCGAANCCNNTTGAGNAGNANACACCCGGCCNGACNAGCCCNNAGCACGCTATNNTNCTCNGGTAANCNNNNCCCAANTCGACGCACNGANGGANGATTACCTCACATCGCACACTGTNTGTTCGANCCNATNGNTTTGGNATGAGACTNGNGANNATCAGAGTTNGCTGAATTGCAAACAAAGTCCTCGGCCAAAATTCAAGTGACAAAGGAAACAGACGGTCAGGATACCAACATTAAAAATATTTGGAGACGATTCTACCATTCAGCATGCTAAAGACTTAATTAATGAATTGACTGAAGATAGACAGAGGCGTGAAGCTCCGCCACCTTCAAGAAATCCCCTTTGACACAACCACCGTCCCAAACTTACAACAATGATCCTGTGGAGCCGAAAAATGAAGAACCTAAACCAGAACCATACAACTGGTTCAAATACCTTAAAGAATGTGACGCCCGAGTCGAGGCGGAATGGAACAAGCTTCCTCCAATTGTGAAAAACTTCTATGAAGAACATCCAAATGTTACCGCTATGTCTGATGAGGAAGTCGAGCAGTTTAGGCTGGCTAACAACAACATAGTGGTGAATAGGACGTTCGAAAAAGAAGACAGCAGGCCAATACCGAAACCGGTGCGCACGTTTGAGGAAGCTTTCCACAACTATCCAGAAATACTGGAGGAGATCAAAAAAGCTGGATTCCAGACGCCATCGCCTATTCAGTGCCAGGCTTGGCCGGTACTTTTGAGTGGCGAAGATATGATTGGAATCGCACAAACCGGTACGGGAAAAACGTTGGCGTTTCTCTTGCCCGCGTTAATACACATTGACGGACAAACCACTCCTAGGGAGGAACGTGGGGGACCTGCTGTGTTGATAATGGCTCCTACCAGAGAACTGGCATTACAAATTGACAAGGAAGTGAAGAAGTATTATTATCGGGGGATAACTTCGTAAGTATTTTTTGCTTAATTACTGAAAGAATAGTTACGTACGAATTTGATTTGTGTCAAGACATCTGATCTGATATCATGCCCCACTCAGCTTGGTCACAATGTGGCTTCCACGTAAATAGGCCAAGCTCAGCCTCAAGAAAATAACACTGTTTTTTTTATTTTATTTTTTTTTCTTTTAGTATGCTTTATTTCATAATTACATTGAGTTACACAAAGATGTATAAAAGAAAAATAAAATGAAATGACGTCACAAAAACATTACCCACACAAAAAAGAACTACCCCAATCTTATGTGCCTAACTAAAATAATCCTGAAGACTATATGGTTCGAGATCTATAAGAAACGTTTTTAATTTTCTTTTAAACATTTTTTCTACAGTAATCTTCTTAATATCAACATTTAATTTATTATAACATTTGATGCCCATATAATATACACCTTTTTCAAACAATGCTAGCCTATGTTTTGGGATAAGGAACGTCACTTGTGCAAGTATGATAATTGTGATTGACATTTGATACAAATTCAGCTTGATTTTTAATAACAAACATAACTATTTCATATATGTATAAAGCATAAACAGTAAGCAGTCTTTTAGACTTAAATACTCCTCGGCAAGATTGTAATGGTGACATTTTATAAATTATTCTTAATATTCGCTTTTGAGTAACGAAAATGTTTTGAGCTTTGTTTATTCCCCAAAAAATAATACCATATTTCATTGCTCCTTCGAAATTCGCAGAGTAGAGTGTTCTCTTGGCTGCGTCATCCAGATATTTAGAGACTACACGAATACAGTAGCAAACTTTATTAAGTTTATTATTAAGATATTCAATATGATGAGACCAGTCTAAAAATTCATCAATATAAATTCCCAGAAACTTGGTTTTGTCAGATATCTCAAACTGACTGTCACAAACAAAAATAGACTCAGGCTTAGTGATTCTATTTAATTTTTCTAAATAGCATACTGCTGGTTTTAGATTTGTTTAAAAGTAACTTATTTATTTCAAACCAAGAACTTGCTAACGAGAATAGCTCATTTGCATTTGCATTCAGTTCACCCATATCTGATCCCCCAACCAGTAAGTTTGTGTCGTCAGCATATTTAGTTAAAGAATATTTTGGATGAACTACTTGATAGTTTAGATCGTTTAGATACACTATAAATAAAAGAGGGCCCAGTATACTTCCCTGTGGAACGCCGACTGTACTTTGCGATATTTCTGATTTATAATTTATTCCGTTTTCGTTCAAAACTACCCTCTGTGTTCTTCCGTTTAAGTAAGATTTAAACAAATCAAGAGCGGTCCCTCTAATCCCGTAAAGCCATAATTTTTTGAATAGAATGTCCCTATTCAAACAGTCAAATGCTTTCGACAAGTCTAAAAATATTCCCAGTGTCACGTCGCCCCCTTCCAAGAGCTCTAAAACAGCTTGAGTGAATTGATAAATAGCAGTTTGTGTAGATCTCTTGGAAAGGTAGCCATGTTGGTTCCCAGAAAAGACATTGCATTCTTTTAAAAATCCAACTAGTCTTACACTCATGACGATTTCGAACAGTTTAGAAAAACTAGGAAGTTATGTCCCCTTTATTTTTATATAGTGGCTTAATAGCCGATAACTTTAATTGACCAGGAAAGACACCCTCTCTCAAACAATTGTTAGTTATATAACAGATTACATCAATGGTTGTCGGAATAACCTGACGAATGAGGCTTGTTGGTATTTCATCATCGCCCGCACTATGTTTATTTTTTATTTTTGTTTTACTTAATTCCAAAATTTCCTCAGGGCTAACAGGTCTTAAGAAGATTGATTTAGGATTTTTTTGAATATTTATTGGTTCTATCACACTTGGAAAGTGTTCTAATTGTTCTAATTGTTTTATTGGCAGAATCTCTGTAATATTTTAATGGTTGAGCCTATTTTAGGTGTCATTTTGGTCACTTTTTTGAGTTATTGTTGGTGGAATATTAGTACATCTAAATGCTTATTTTAATTAATTTTATTTAATGCCTTGATCTATGCAGAATATTATAAATATCTAATAATTTGTCAATATGGGAACCTTAAAAAATGGCAAGTTGAAGGTAGAATTTTCAAAAATGCAAGATTCTATTCTAAGACCTATGTTTTAGTGTACAAAAAATAAGCTTTGATGCTTATTTGTTTATATTTACATTAAAAAACAACTTTGTAACTGAATACATTTTGCATTAAAAACAATTATTATTAAAATGCAGCAAAAGCTAACGAAATTTTATTACCTAAAAAGAGCATCCTAGGATAGGGAATACAAATTTTTTATGCCATGGAAGAATAAAAATTCAATTCTTATAGCAAAGAGTACTAAAAGAATACTTGTAGAAGGTTCTGGAACTTGTCAGAAGGTTTTCAGTAGCATTTTGAACCGTCTGGCAGATACATAATGGTCCTGATGCCTTTGAAAATCTCTGGGAAGGTTTAAGACACTTGTAGAGGCCTTTGATACCTTTCAGAAGATTGTCAATAGCATTTAGAGTTTGCCACAGTGGGCCCAGCCCCAAAATACCTGAGTGGGTTTTTTCGGGTGGACCCACATAGAACCCATCAAAATAAATAAAATTAAAATGGAAAAAACATAAATTGGTTATTTAGTGAAGTCTTATTTACATTTACTATGGTTTCATGAGTATGGTTTGTAAAATGGACTACTACTTTACTCATTTAATATGGTGTTTACAGAAGAGTAGCACTGTTTTCGCATCTGTATCAACTAAAAATCGACAGTCTAAAACAAAAACTTAATTTGATTAGATAAATATTACTAAAAAGTGAACATCAAAAATATTTTTGCAATTCCAGCATTGCCACATCTTGTGAAGATCAGTGACAAAATATGCTTTTTGATCGCTTTTTGTTGTCCTAATTATTATATGTGCATTATAAATTTTGTCGTCGTTTTTGACTCTTGAACATTGAAATTTTTTTGATTATTTGGAAAGTTGTACCAAGTAACCGATTAAAGTTAGAACAAACACTCAAAATTTGAAGTTCTTTTAGGTGTTTGACTGAGAAAAAATGGTAAGCCCAAAAACCCAAAAAAGGTGGTGGACCCAGTGGGTCAGGTTTTATCAAAACTTTTCGGGTTTTTGTCGAACCCTGCTATATGGAACTTTTAAAATGGTCCTAGAAGCTTCTGGCAGATACAGAATGGTCCTGATGCCTTAAAAAATTTAAAAACGAGTCTGGGAAGGTTTAAGACACTTGTAGAGGCCTCTGATACCTTTCCTAAGATTGTCAATAGCATTTAGAGGTATGTGGAACTTTTAAAATGGTCCTAGAAGCTTCTGGCAATTTAAAACAGTTTTCGGAAGGTTTAAGACACTTGAAGAAGGTTCTGGAACTTGTCAGAAGGTTCTCAGTAGCATTTAGAACCTTCTGGCAGATACAGAATGGTCCTGATGTCTTAAAAAATTTGAAACGAGTCTGGGAAGGTTTAAGACACTTGTAGAGGAGACACTCTGATACTTTTCTTAACATTGTCAATAGCATTTAGAGGTCTATGGAACTTTCAAAATTGTCCTAGATGCCTCTGGCAATTTAAAACAGTTCTTGGAAAGTTTAAAGGCCGTTTTACATTGAAGCAAGTATGACAACCTAATTGCTGTCTACAAGCAACTATATTGCTACTTTCGATTTTTTAAGTCGCATGGGACTATAACCTAATACAGGCAACGGATTTATTCAATTTTCAAGTCAATTTGAATTATTGTCCTCAGTTGATAATCTTCTTTTTGCCATCAACTTTTAAAAACAAGCAAAAGGACGTATAATGAGTCTAATCTGCTTTGGGAGAAGATCCACTTTTCTATTTTCTGTATGTAAAGTAGTTGATACGATTTTCGCTTTGTCATTAGTTTGTTTCCCAATAGTTTCCAGTTTCCAAGATGTATTTTCCCACACTTTTTTTATTATCTTGAATGCATTGTGTATACTGTAATACATTTACTTTGTGTTACATTTTTAAGGTATGTTTCAAGTAAATTACGGGTTTTCTCCATATTCCAAGTCATATGTCGCATGCTACTTCGCTACTCACCCATTTGTGATGGAAACGCTTGCGACTTGTTGCAACTGGCAAATTTTCATTTACTGGCTCAGTTTCAGTGTAAAACCTCCTAAAGCTAAGTTCTCATAACCGCGTTTTGCGTCTTGCGTCTGACGTCTCTTATTTCCTATTGGTAGAAGCAAAATTTGAAAATGACAGCACGCAAAAAGCTGAAAATGTTCAAATTCTTTCGTCTGTTTCTAGTGTTTTGACATTTTGGACGACGAATAGGGCAAAAGTTATATCTGAATGGCAAAACTGAAAAAAAAATGAACGAACACGACAGTCACAGCACAAATGAGGTAGGTTCCCTATGTTTATATTCATATAAAATATAGGTTAATATCTCAAATTCTTTTTTCTGGAACTTTTAGAATAGAAGATATTTTCATTCATTCTTGTTTCCAAGGCGACAAGAATGAAGAATACACTTCTGCAAAACATGCTGAATTAGCCTTGGAATTAGCTGAATAGAATACCTATTTAAAACTGTAACAGTTAAAAAAATAAACAAAATATTAACAAATTGTGACAACTGACAATTAAAAATCTCGTGTTTAGAGACAACTACTGTGAACAGGGAAAAAAGTTTCGCCAGATCTGTCAACTGAAAATTTACTGTTGACCAATAGGAAATAAGTGATGTCAGATGCAAAACGCAAAACGTGGTTATGAGAACTAAGCTTAAGACAGTTGTAGAGAGCCTTGGAACGTTTCAGAAGGTTCTCAGTAGCATTTAGAACTCTCTGGCAGATACAGAATGGTCCTGATGCCTTAAACAATTTAAAACAAGTCTGGGGAGGTTTAAGACTAGGCCTCTGGTACTTTTTAGAAGGCTGTCAATAGCATTTAGAGGTCTATGGAAGTTTCAAAATGGTCCTAGAGGTCTCTCGCAATTGAAAACAGTTCTGGGAAAGTTTAGAGGGCCCTCGAACTTTTCAGAAAGTTTTCAGCAGGATTTAGAGGAACAGTAACTAATCTAATTTACAGTAACCCTCTCATCCCACGATTACTTAAGCCGTTTTTCAAAAAAAAGGACAGTAAACCAATTTATTATTAATAAAGTACCCTCTAAAAATAACGGTCCAAGTAGAAAAAATAATGAATTACATATAAATTTTAATTTACTTTACAGAGTGTGCGTATATGGAGGTGGTGATCGTAAAACTCAAGTGGACATTGTTACGCGAGGAGTTGACATCGTTATAGCAACTCCGGGTCGAATGAATGACTTAAACGAGGCTGGTGCGTAATTGTTTTTTGTACAACAAAATGTCCACTTATTACAGGATTCCCCACGATTTGCAGGACACTTAAACGTCCGCTCGGTCACTTATGTAGTCCTGGACGAAGCCGATCGCATGCTGGACATGGGGTTCGAGCCTCAAATCCGTAAAGTGATGTACTCCATCAGACCGACTAGGCAAAGTATAATGACGAGCGCCACCTGGCCGCCAGGAGTCAGACGATTAGCGCAATCGTACATGAACGACCCAATACAAGTTTACGTTGGTTCGTTGGACTTGGCGGCCACTCACAGCGTTACGCAAGTCATAAATCTGATCGAGGAAAAGGACAAAGAGGCGACTTTCATGGATTTCGCCCGGAATTTAGGACCGGACGAAAAGCTGATCGTGTTTTGCGGCACTAAAGCAAAGGCCGATTACTTGACCGTGGAGTGCAATATGGCAAGTATTGGTTGCGCTTCTCTTCACGGTAATCGCGATCAAGCCGATAGAGAGCAAGCGGTTAAAGACATCGGCGATGGTACAGTTCGTATTTTGATTGCCACTGACGTAGCGTCCAGGGGACTGGACATTGATGATGTCACGTGAGTTTAAACCGTTAAAAGTTCTACTTAACCGTAAATGTTTGTCACGAAAGAAGACGATTCAGTACGGTAATGTTCTAGACAAATACATTTAGACAATTCATTTGCAATTTGCTAAAAAGAAGGAGAAAGTGTCTTCTTGATGCTTAAAATGCTGTATGTTTACTATTCCGGCGCGTCACAAAATTGTCGCAAATTTCCCTATTTACAAGAATTTTTTAATAATTATTGTAACAAACAACGGGGCTGTTGACTGTTTTTTTTTCGATTCCAAACGCGTGGCGATCTAAAGGTCTCATGATTCTATGATTACCAGGTCTGGTTGAAACGAAGGCAGCTCA
This sequence comes from Ips nitidus, assembly GCA_018691245.2. NCBI lineage: Eukaryota > Metazoa > Arthropoda > Insecta > Coleoptera > Curculionidae > Ips > Ips nitidus. Next base: position 7,655,413 of record CM042798.1, read on the forward strand.
CATTGACCGATTGTTGCATGTAATTTAGATGTTTTGTTTGTTTAAAAATTTAAGGTCCTTTGGTATTAATATGCCCTTTGCTGTGCACTGGAACCCTTCTAGAGCAAAATAAAAAATTGCAAAAATTGCACTGCTGTCACAAAAATTGTAACTTTTTTATTTGAACTCTTATAGATTTCACTAAAACGCCATTAGAAAGAGGATAAAAAATACAACAAAATGAGCCAAAACTGACCTTTCGAGCTCTTCATGTTACCGAGATATTGAATTTCAAAAAGTGGTAAAAAAAGACCTCTAATACCCTATGCTTTTCATTAATCTTTTAGTGATTATTGTTCGGGTTTATTTTCAATTGCTTTATTCCGCATATCTTTTAAACGATTACAATTGTCTTTTTAAAGGCATTTCTTGATATAGTGTACTCTACAGGGTTATTTGACACGGAAAATTGTGGCTAAAGTATTCACTTTCAACAAAGTTTGATTCTGGGATGGATATAGACCTATTGGAGGTATTGTCACGATTATTATCATCCTGAAGATGAGATTTACTCAAATCTCCCTCACCTCCTAGTTGCATGATAATATCATCATAACTGGCATCAGATTCACCCTGACCATTCATTCTAATAATCTAGTAAATAAAGAAAATGTAAATAAATAAGCTTGAATAAAAATTCTATAATAGGGATGCCAAGTTATTTTTAAGGTAAATAACTAAACCTATCTAACTTACTTTCTACCTAAAAATCCTGCTTCTATAATATATCATTGAAACTACAAATGTCTTTAATACAAAAAATTACAAACTACTTACAACTAATACTCTTCGTCAAAGAGTCCAAATTGTCCAAAATAAACCGTCAGTTGACCAATCTTCTTCTTTTCCGTTGAGGTGGATTTTTAACTGCAAAGGCTGTATCTCGGTAACAGCCGGGAGGCCTCCTCGGTTATCGATATAACCACTTCTGGAATAGGTCTTCTATCACAATCTGCTCCATGTCATAACGTGGACTAGACGGTACAATTGCTGGTAGCACTCGGTATTACACCCAGTAACTTCCGTTCCGGAAGGAAAAAGCTTTCTAAGATCCCCGGATCTTCAATAGTCTGATTTTTGTTCGAATTTTTTAGAAAACTGACTTTCCAGCTCTCATTAAAAGTCTCTCTTGACAATCAACAACCAAAAACAAAAAAAAAACCTTTTTTCCCACCTTCTACCTCCACGTACCACCTTTTTCACCTCCTTTGAAGTTCATCAAGTAATACTGTTAATTTTCTTAATAACTACATACAATCCTACTAAAACTAACTATAATGGTAAACACTTGACATCTCTACAAAAATGTACCTTTTCTATAAATTAAATAAATAAATTTTCTTTATTTTCTTGAAAAAAAAATCCTTATTTTCAAGACAGTATCTTTTCAAGATGTACCGGTTGTCCCAAAGGCAGAAAAAGTATCAAAGTTGTATTTTTTTAAATGGAATACCTACTATTTTATTAAATTTTCAGAATCAACGTTAAAAACAAAAAGGTAATTACATTGAGGTTTGATACTTCTAAACTTTACAGTTTCTCAGATATTCGTTATTTTGTAAAAATTTAGAACAAATTTTAAGGTTTAATCACTCAACCTCTGTTTGATTTTTACGAGGGGTAAACCGCTGAGTAAAATTTTGTACACTAATTCCTAATATGCCAGTAATGCCCACTAATTCCTTGTAATGCCCAGTAATTCCTAATCATTAACCTAACTTAACCTAGCCTAACAATACTCACTAACTCCTCGAATTATCACAACTGGAGAGTCTAAAAAAAACTTTTTTCTAATTTTGGCATATAAAGTGACACTTTTCAAAACTGATTAGAGTGACAAAACGTTTTTACTTGTTTACGTCTTTACTTTACTGTTTTTATGCATTTCCGTAGAAACATATGGGCGACATCCATCATAACATGTCGTTGTCACTGTTTATACAAGGTGCTATGAAAGTGAATATTTGTGTTAAATCACTTTAAAAGATGGTTTTTACCGCTTTTTGGTCAAAATTAGAAAAAATTATGTATGCAACACGTTTCGAAAATGTCTTATTGTGTAACTCATTCAAATTGTAGGATCTCGCTGCGCTCGCCCTACAAACATTCATTCGTTACACAAAATCGATCTTTTCGTAACTGGTTACATAAATAGCTATTTTTTATTAAAAAAGGTAAAAATGGGACACCCTGTATATTTTTTCTTTTTATATATTTCTTCTTTTTCTACGTCAAATTCTAGACATATTTTGTGTATTAATGTCATATAATTTTATCTGTATCCGTTTCTGAGATATTGACCATTTTATGTGAAATTTGATATTTTCGGTCTTCAAAACATTTTTAATTTATACATATCAGGAAAGGTTTTTTTCTTGGTTTTTGTGTTTTGTCATGTTAGACAAGGTTTGTTCTAGGAATGGGTGCAGAAGGACGTCAAAATATATAATACAGTGTGGTCAAAAAATCAGTTCTAAAAAAGGACAGAAAGTGTAGTTTTTCAAACGGAACACATTTTTATAATTCTGTCTGATTTTCTGTTCAAAATTAAAGAAGTTTGTATTACGCCACTTATTTAAAAAAATCACTTTTTAAATTGATACATTGAACCACCCTGTAACTGTCAAAATAACCGAATTAATGAAGGTTAAAGTAGTATTTGTCAAATTTAGTCAAGACTGTCTTTATTGTCACACACAACACTTTGTATAGACTTTTATATCTGAATGGATAGAAAATAAAATGGACTTTCAAAAAAATATGGCCGCCAGTGTTGATAGGTTGCTTCGTTTGGCCGCCAGAGGGCTCCAAAGATTTTTTTTTAAATCGGGCAGGTACGGTCCTGATATTTGGCACAAACCTAGCACAATGACTGTCAAATCTAGGGTAGTAGCAAAACTGTAGAATTACAATCATTAAGGTCGATTTTCGCTTGCACTAACTGGCCAACCTAACGCGCAAAACCCATTAGGATAGTGGCGGTGTTTCAGGCAAATTTGACCCTTACGATAATTGTCATTTTCAAAAAATTTCCAAGCATTGCGTCGTGGTAGATCTAGTAAGTCACGTGACCGTGTTTTCCTAATTTTCTCAAATTCAAAAAGTCAAATTAGCCTTTAACCAGTAAAAAAATGTTTGTGGTGCATCCAGTCACTAAACCGTAAATAACACACGTGTATTTGTAGCACTTTGTATATACTTTTATATGTCGATGGACAGCCAATGAAATGAGCTTTCCATTGACGTATAAAAATCGATTGGTTCGAAGGCGGCAATTTTTTTGGAGTGTCTTTTTGTTTAATCTTTAAAAACTTGCTTAATTGCACTATTTTTGGTAAAGTTTTGCACGTCAATGGATAGCCAATGAAATGAGCTTTCTAAAAATAGCCCAACTGGGGTTAATAGGTTGGACGGTTTGGCCACTAGAAGGCGTCAAAGTTTACTCATTTTTTTATGACTTTTTTTGGTGCATTTTTTCGATCAATCGTCAGTAACTAGCTTGTGTATAAGCTTTTATATGTCAATGGATAGCTAATGAAATGAGCTTTTTATTAACGTATAAAGTTGATTGATTACTATTTGATACACTATTTTATTCTAAGCTTTACTTAGATTAGAACGATAGATATGTAATTGGAAAAGTGATCTTTGAAAGATATCAAAAATCAGTCAAAGTCAGCTCTAGTTTAAGAATTGTCAATTTTCCAAGAAAACGTCAACAATTAGCGGTATGAAACCTAAGTTAATAGTTTCTTTACTGAAATATTTTCAAGAAGAACAAATTTTTGATTTGCCTAAAAGTAGTAAATGTGATATTCCTGACACTATCAGATAAGTAATAAATCTCTCCTTATTTAATAGGATTCCTTGATAATAATTTTCTTTATGTCTTCAGACCTCTCTGGTAGACCATAGTTTGTATGGCGTATAAAATAACATTTTACTAACTTAATTTCAAGTTTCAATACAAATCATACCGAATCTATCTAAGAGGTACGTTAAGTAACTTTTGAATCGTCATCTTTCGTGAGAAACGATTGAGTTTTAGTTGTAGTAACATAGGCCATCTTGTTTTACCAGAATGAGTTAAAATGAGATAGACACTCTAGTAAACATTGACGCCAAAATACGTCTAAGGCCGAATTCGTTTTCAAGCTTCATGGAGCGAGCAGAGCGTTTTTGACGTCACGATGACGTAATTTGGCAAAACCATAGATTGACCAATTGTCAAACTACGACATTGTGACGTCTAAAAAGCTCTGCTCGCTCCATGGAGCCTGGAAACGAATGCGGCCTAATATTTCACGCATTAATGTTTCCACAGTCACGTTCTGAACTACGATTTTCCCAAAAACATTGAAGAGTACGTGCACAGAGTGGGCCGGACTGGTCGTGCTGGCAAAACTGGTGAAAGTATAAGTTACTTTACAAGGAACGACTGGGGCCAAGCTGCCGAACTGATAAAAATACTTGAAGAGGCTGAACAGGTGAGTTTTCCAAAACAATTATACGTTACACCACAGACAAACTAATATATACAGACGGTCAGCCAAATGGTTAAAAAACGAAACGCTAAATGGAGACCCTTTGCTGTTCAACAGTCTCCATCGGCGAATCGACGGTATCTATTTCGAGCGTCTCATAACAGATGGCAGTGCAGCCAGTAAATTTTTCTGCAGTTTGGCTCTTGTTTGAAGGCATAATTACGCAACGTTGCCTGGTATTGCTAGAATTCTTTGTACCATCAGAAATTTTTTTAAATGATCATTGCAATTTGCTTATATTGTTTTATTAAGAAATATTAAGATATTGAGGGTAACTAGGAATCGTGTTATTGGAGTTAGAACAGATAAAACTTTATTTAGAACGTATTTAAGTTTATAATTGGCACTGTATTTACGGATAATGTTTTCCCGCCAAATTCATCAAAACTGTTGCTATTTGTTAACCGTACGTGCAGACATCGGTAGTGGAAGTTTAACTTTTGTGTTATTTATTTTTTTTTTTCTGCTCACATAGATATCTGATATTTACAAATATGTCGGGAAATGTGTGCAAGTACTTAAACTGTGGAAAAAGTGGTCGTGACGGTGTCCGATTATTTAGATTTCCCCATAAGAACCCTGAACTTTGTCGAAAGTGGGTGATTTACTGCGGTATGGGCTATTTTTAACTAAAAATGTTCTTATTTAGCTTGCTTTAATGTAGTGCCGCATGATGCTTTTCTGTATTAACCTATTACCTTACTTAAAAGTTAAAAGACTATTTAAAAACCCATTGTCGCACTTTGCAATAGGTATTCAATTTGTTCAGGGTTAGGACTTCTTTAATATTATTGTCGATCAATATTATTGACTATCTCGTTTATTACGAATAGGTAGGTAGGTACACTTTTATAATACAGGGTGATGCTTAATAACATGATAATATTCTACTAATTAGTACTATATTCATATCATAGACTAGACTTGCACATGTTTTAATGTGCAAACAATTTGGTAATTTTAACCAGTGGCGTTCGTACAGATTTTGCATTAAATATTTATTGAAAAAAATTATGCGTTATTGCATAATTCTTCGTGGTTTTTTCATATTATCAAAATTATTTTGAAAGTCCTAATTGGACATGTAACATAAATTGTTAATAAAATAAACAAGGAGCTGCTTTTTTATAAATATTCGAGAAATATTATTTGAGGTTGTTCTATTATAATTATTATTATTATAAATACTATTTGTAACTGATAAACTTTGTTTCTTTGGATAGGTAACAGTATTATAAGCTCGAGTATAAAATAAAAAAAATTAAGTTTTGTTTATAATCAACATCAGTAAACAGAAATTTATTAGTAGATTATAACATTTCATTTTTTCAAACAAAAGGTGTTATGTCGAATAGGCACCACATTTTTTCGATTTTAGAGAGTTACAACCATTTGAGAAGAAATAATTACCTAAACTATTATTTTTGACAGCATTTTTCCGCAATTTGGTTACCCTGCTTTTTGCAATTACAAAATGCTTTTTTTGCATTTTTTTTGTATACAAACAAGATGGTCCTCCGGGAACTTCATCGATTGTTGATAAAGTACACTTAAAAAAAATCGAAAATTTGGCTACCAACCAAAAACGATGGGGGGTCGTTGATCTAAAATATTTCCAAGTTGGTGGTACTTCCGGTTATAGCAAAAGTAGCTACCAACTTCCGTATTTTAAATGGAACACCAAGATTTAAAAAAATATTAAAAATATTCTTTTTTTGTACGACTTGTCTAATTTTGAGTGATTACAGTACCTGTTTTGAAGGCGGGAAGGACTAGTTCCTGTCTAGTTTCTGGTTGGAAGGGCTAACAAACCGGGAAGTAAATACCTGCTGCACTTACCGTTCGTCTGAACAGGGAAGTAAGATACAAGATTAAAGGAAATTTGTTAAAATGTTTTCATTTTATTTCATAATTAGGATGATTTTGATGAAGTCGTACAAAAAATAGTGTAAGCATCACGAACAGTAACAGCTTTACTGATCTCAGACAAATTAGAGGCTTTGCTTTGCTCTGCCTCCAAACTTTGTCATCGATCAGTAAAGCTTACTTACCGTTCTCGATACTTAATATACTAAATTTTCTACTTTTTCCGTATTTGATCGATGTTCGCGGCTGACCACCCTGTATATAAAGTGTATCATTTTTTGTAATCAAGACTTATCAGGACTACCTGCAATGGCATTTGAATTGAATTAAACAAATCGGTTGAATTACAAAGCTCCTTTTTTTTGAGGTAAAGGCCGCATTCGTTTTCGCGCTCCATGGAGCGAGCAGGGCCAAGGTGACGTCATTATGTCATTCTGAAAAAAATTACGTCATTCTGACGTCACATTCGCTTTACTCTCTCCATATGAAGCGTTTCTTTGTCATTACACATACAGAATTCATTAAATAGAAATATTTTAAGAGAACTTCAAATCTCGTTTAGAATTTGCTTTAACTTTTACACCGTTACTTCTTGTAACAATGTGAATCATGGCTTTTTTATTTGAAAAGACCACTTTGTTAGGTAATTTTTATTTTTCTATTTTAGGTAGATTATTATTTATTAATAATTATTATTATTGTCTACTTACGCTGTGGTTTAATGTATAGTCTAGAAGACAATGAAGAAGTGTCATATCACATGTGTATTCAAAAAACAACATAATTTAAAAAATGTTCAACGTAAATTTGAATTTCTCTTATTATTCAGTACTTTTCAATTTGATTGATTTTATGTATCAATCAATAAAAAAAATTCACACATAAATCCCAAAATGTTGCATTCCGTATTACACTTATTATTTTCTGCGATTTCTACACAACGCTGATGAGTTTCAATAAAAACGAAACAATTGATATAAACACAACGGAAAATTGCATTATTCTCAGAGTATATTTTAATAATTGTACACAAAATTTCTTGGAAATTCTGTCATTAGAAACAATCAGTAATTTCACTTAGAGTATTTAATTTAATTTAAATCAATGTAATAATCTTTGTCTAATGTACTATTCCTTAAAATTAGGTAGAATTTTTAACACGTACTATTTTAGATTAAATTTAATTATTTGCAAGCATACGTACAAAATGCGCTCGGCTTTTTTTCTTATTTCTATTCCGTACCGACGCGTCGCGTCGCGCCGGTGATTTGATGCAGTTGTATAATCATAAATGCCGTGCGCCGAACGCGTCTCTGCAGAAATATGGCAACACTGCGGAAAACAAATTTCGCTCGTTCAGACGATCGCAGCCGATTACGCATGAGTCATCAAAATATTTTAAAACAATTTATTAGTCTGACTGGTCTGGCGCCTTCACCAAAATTATATGGCTTCCATTTGCTCTGACCGTCTGTATATATTAGTTTGTCTGTGGTTACACTTATCAGAAAACGGTTTTTGTGTTTTGTCGGGTTAAACAAGGTTTGTTCTGCAGAAAAAACTAGTTTTTCAAATGAAACACTCTCTATTTTTTAAAATTTTACTGATTCCCTGTTCAAAATTATGGTCATTTATTTGAAAAATTAGAGAGTTCTCGGGACTTCTTCTTCTTTAAGTGCCATCTCCTCTCAGAAGGTTGGCAATCATCATGGCTATCCTCACTTTCGATGCTGCAGCTCTAAACAACTCAGTGGAACTACAGTTATACCATCCTCTCAGGTTATTCAACCAAGAGATACGTCTTCTTCCTCTGCTTCTTTTCCCCTGTATCTTTCCCTGCATAATGTTCTGCAATACATATTTATCTCCCCTCATCACATGGCCCAGATATTGCAGCTTCCTTATTTTAATTGTGTTTAATATTTCCTTTTCTTTTCTCATTCTTCCCAGTACCTCCTCGTTTGCTACCATGTCCACCCAACTTATTCTCAAGATCCTTCTATATGACCACATCTCGAATGCTTCCAGTCGGTCGCTTATCTCTTTCTTTAACGTCCAGGATTCCATCCCGTACAGCAACACCGAGAAAACATAGCATCTCAATATTCTGACTCTAAGGTGTAGATTAAGATCTCTACTGCATAACACATTCCTCATTTTGTTGAATATGGTTCTGGCCTGTCCAATTCTTGCTTTAATTTCTTCGGTGTACTCATTATCTTCATTAACCGTTGTTCCTAAGTATTTGTATTTGCTAACTTTCTCTATTGGTTCTCCGTTGATCCATAGGCTCCCCATCCTCGGGACTGCCACGTATGAATTTACGGTATTTGACTGTTTTTGTGTTGACCGACTTGTGAGTCGATGGTCATTAATCTATGCGATACTATTCTAAAAAAATTAGATAAAGGTAACGTTGTACTGGCCGTGTTTTTGGATTTCAAGCGAGCTTTTGAAACGGTTGATAGAAAGGTTGTTGTTGTTGTTACTGTGTTTTTTTGGCACTACCAGCTAGGGGTATTTTGCCAGCTCGTTACGAGAGAGGCTCAGAGCTGGAGCCCCTGAGCCCCAGATAGCTACAAAAAATTCTAAAAAATCGCTTAAAGGCACTATCCGAGCAAAAGATATAGTCATTCCTCGTGGAAACTATAACCGTCACTGTCACATTCACGTGGTCTTCTCCTAGGTTTTCACCCTTTCCGCCTCTTGGAAGTGCACTGCACAAGACAATTCCCCGTAGACTTTTAGGAATCGACGTTTCCACTTAGAGATTCCACCATCTCCACTCGACCGGCTGCGGAATTCGGTCGTCAACTTCAAATTTCCCTGAACACCGTTTCAAGAAACGTGGTTTCTTAGTGGCAAAAAATAGCATTCACGAAACTGACCTGCGGTACGTTCCAAGTTGAAAACTGAACTGTGATAGAAAGGTATTGTTGTTGTACGGCCCTAAGATGGTTTCAATCCTATTTCAGTGATAGGCGCCAGCGAGTTAAATTTAAAAATTCTGTGTCTGATCCATTAAGTGTCATACATGGAGTACCTCAAGGAACCGTATTGGATCCATTGTTGTTTTTGTTATATGTAAATGACATTGTGGGAGCAGTAAAGGGGTGTAACATCGAGCTATTTGCGGACGATACAATGATATACTTGGCGGGAACAGATTTGGATCGGATGCGGCGGGTTGTGAATGATAATTTGGAAGAAACTTTGGAAGAATTTAAATATAACTACAGGGTGGTCCAGTTTTAAGTGTCAATAATTCACCATTTGATAGCTAATCAAAAAATAAGTTGACTTGCATTATGTCATTTTTCTGAAAAAGGTTTCCTAAGGAAGATACAGTCCTCCAAATTTCAATTTAAAAAAACGTTTTATAGTTTAAAACTGAACATCCAAGACTTGTGAAAGTCCAAATTTGTACTGAATAGTCTAAAAACTTTTTACTACTAGGAATGGTGTTATGATTCGCTTTCTCAGACTACCATCCTGGTTGAGTGTCTGAAACTGGCATTCTAGAACTAAAAAAGTCCGAAATCAAGACAAAGATTGTATTGTGCATGAAACTCATTTTTTACTACTAAAAATAATATAACAGTTGACTTTTAATGCTAGAACTGACTTTACTAGGACTAAAGAGTCCAAAAGTATATTTTCAAGACTTTAATTGGTGTACAACTCAATTTTCTGGACTGAACAACAAGTCTAGAAGTAAATTAAATTTTCGGACTATTTTATTTCTAAAAATTAGTTCTCAAGACTATTATTGTAGCATTTGGTACCAAAATTTTTTACTTTAATTACTGAAGAAACTTGACTTTTGGAATTTTTTGAAATTTTTGGTCTTAAACTCGATTTTTCAGTCTTAAAAAGCACTAAAAACAGTCTGAATTTCTTAGAGATGCTACAATTTATTGCACCTATGAGTGTAGAAGTCAATTTAATAGTGAAGAAGCTTGAAATAACATTTTCAAGACTATGGTCAGTGGACACACTGGCTTTTAGGCCTGATAAGTCAAAAACTTTGTAAAGATAGTCTTGAAACTCGATTTGAGGCACTGAAAACAGCCTTAAAACACTAAAAACAGTCTAGTTTATTAAGAAATACCCGAATTTTTAGCACTGAAGTGTCTAGAAGTCGATATAATAGTGACAAAGCTTGGAATGCCATTTTAAGTCTATGAAGAATGCAAAAATAACTTGGTGAAGATAGTCTTGAAACTCGATTTTCCAAGCTGAAAGCAGTTTTGAAGCACTAAAAATAGTCCAGAATTCGAAGAAAATTAAAAGCAAAGTAAAAAGCACGAAAAGTTAGTTTTCAAGACAATTTTCATGAATCTAATGTCAATGTCCTGCATCTAAGACTATTTTCAACACTAAAATATTGAAATTTGTCTTCAAATTATGAAAACTTACTTCAAATGCAAATTTTAAGTTTCTGATGTCACTTTTCATTAGTTCAGTCACATTTTGGGGTTCAAGTCAATTTTTAAGGTTTAAATGTATGAATTTGTTGTAACAAATTCTTGAAAAAGTAGTTTTTATGTCTGCAAGTCAATTTTCAGTATTAAAGTCTCTCGATTTGCATAAAAACTGGTTTTCTAAGTCAATTCAAGTCAAGTCTTTCAGTTTGTCAGGAAACTATGAAAACTGGCTACAATAATATTTTTTAAACTTCTTAGGTGAATTTTCCGTTTCCAAGACAGTTTTTAAGTTGGGTTGGGTTAGTTTTGGGTCTTTGACCGTAATAACGTGTAATAAAGTGCTTGTTCCAAATTTGATCAATATTACTCCAACGGTCTGACAGTTATGACAAAAAAAAAACGATTTTTTAAACAGAAATTTGAAGGACTGTATTTTCCTTAGGAAGCACTTTTCAGGAAAATGACATAATGAATGTCAACTTATTTTTTAATTGGCTATGGATTGGTGAATTATTGACATTTAAAACTGGACCACCCTGTATAAATGGCGAAAGAATCATGTATGAGAAACAAACAAAATACTTGGGAGTTATATTTGATTCAAACCTAAACTTTCATACGCATGCTGATTATGTAACACGTAAATTTTCAAAGAAAATTAGTTTTATCGCAAGAATAGGGAATCAACTCTCGCTGGGAACGAAATTATTGTTATATAACAGCATAGCTGCACCACATTTAGAGTATTGTGCGACCCTTCTACATGCTACAAAAGCCCAAAAAGACAGAAAAGCAACTGGTTCAGATGGGACTCACGCAGAAGTATTAAAACTTATAGCAGACGAAGAAGGAGCCGGACTGAACATATTAACTTCATTACTTAATAAGTCAAAGTCAAAATACGCTTTATTGTAATAAGAACAGAATTCTTGTGTACAAAGCAAAGTAAATAGAAGTTAAGCAAAAAGAAGTCAAATACAACAATAAAACTAAAAATAAGTACAACCATAAAAATTAGTCAGAACTGCAGACGACCAAAGACACTAAAGACTATCACTATAATACTCTTCCAGGCTGTAATAAGACCTTGTTAATAGAACACTCTTAACCCCCCTTCGAAATTGTGGGTATGGCATTAGCCTATATTTTCTGTCCAGATGGTTGTAGATTTTGAGGCCCTCATACACGATCGATCCTCTGACAAGAGTCGACGCTGTTCCTCGCTCAACCTCGTATTATGTGAACAATCAGAAATTCCATCACAAGATGTTCTGTGAATCTGACACACCGTCTCGAGGACCAACAAAGACGTCAATGTCAGTATTCCATGCTTAACAAACAGTGGTCTACAATGCTCTCACACGGCACATGAACCGGAGCGCTCTCTTCTGTATGACAAAAATTGAGTTAAACAGCTGTCGAGAACAAAATCCCCAAAACGTTATACCATAGCGCAGATGCGACTCAAAAAGTGAGAAATACACCATCCTAGCGGTCTCAGTCCCCAGATCGCCCGAGACCACCCTAATGCCGGGTCCACATTAAACCGACAAAGTAGAAACAAAACAGAAACTTTATGTTTTTCAACAATTCTGCAACAAAGTTGGAACATTTAAGCAACTTTTTTGTCTCGCCTCTGTTTTGTCGCCTAATTCCGCAACAATTTTGAGTCCCGTCGCTTGTCGGTAAACATCAAAGGGTTTCTGTTTTGTTTGCTTTATCGGGAACTGTGTCGATTCAGTGCGGACCCAGAAACAAAACTTCCAATATCCTTCGCCTGTGGTTCTGTTATAGAAATTCTAAAATTCGTATTTTTCTTCTGTATCGCTGATTCAACTAATTGGAACAAACTTTCAAAATCTTCGCTAGACATTCGTAAATAATTGGTAAAACTAGAACGTATCTCGCCTGATAAACCAATGTCGTCTTCACGGATATCTCTAATCAAACGTTCGACTCCGTGACTCGTTCGTCTGCGCAAAGTGGGTCTCACCCAAAAACGTCTTCTTTTCTTCTTCAAATTTAACAAAATATAATAATAACCAGCCATTAATACGAAATCGTCGTCTTCTTCAGCACGAAAACGGTACTTCGCCTTTTTTGTTAAAATTGTTCATTTCATATGTTTGATATGCGAGAAACAAAGATGTAAAAAGATGACGTCATTCTCAAAAGGTAAAAATCCGACTATACCGTTTCTGTACACCACCGGTAGCTTACGGACGGTAGACATAACGGTTGCGGTAACGAAAAGGCAAAAATCTAACCTCAATTTAATTTTAATGAATGTTATTGTTCTGTGGGGCTGGTGTCTGAGAGTTTGAGTTTGTTACTTTTGGAGATACCGTGACATATCAAAATTAAATTAAAATTATGCTCTCACTTAATAAAAGTTAACTCTGCGGTTTTCATTTAGAACTTTAAGTAACAGCACATCCTTTAGATCACTATCATCCGAATCAGTGTCAAATGCAACAATTTCCTCATTCAACATTTTTAAATTTTAATTTGACGAGCACCAACAGTTTGCTTCAAATCAAATAATTATCAAACAAAAACTAGTGATTACCGTTATCGATGTTGCCGGAGGTTCGAAAACTATATCTCTAACTAAAATCTATATCTGTCAAAATAGTCGTGCGGTTAGGTTTATGTTAACCGATACCAGCTCAGGATATGTACCGTTTCAAAAACTCCCTAATGTCTACTAATTCATCGGTAATGCCCAGAATTCACCACTTATTCTTAGTAATGCTACCAATTCCCAAGTAATGTCCATTAATTCCTACTCCAAAATGCACTAGCGATTTACCCCTCACCTTTTCTTTTCATTCTCTCGAATTCTCCTAAAATTCTCTGGAATGCAAAAAAAAATTTTTCAGAATTTTTCTTCTTTAGTTGTGGATTGGCTAAACAGTAATGCATTCCTAATATTGGTTAATTCTGTGTGTGTGTGATAAAAAAAAACACTTTTTTCTACGAATGTTTGCAAATAAGCTACTTTGCATACGTAAAAGTGTGTGCAAAGTGGCACTTTCCCGCACACTATGCGGGAAAAATTTTTTCCCGCACACTTTTTAAAATGCTGATTATACCTTGCAACAGTGGTTTTATATAGACTATTATACATAAAATCTGCTTAGAATTTTGCGTAGAATTCAAAAATGTAATAATATTCAGGGGTTTCATATAAAAAACACGACTTTTTTCACATTATTCTTCCGTACAGTTTAGGTAAATAAACCACCCTGTCTCTGTCTTTGAAAATGAGGCTTGTTTCCTTAGAAACCAAAGCTCATTGTCAAACAACGCATTTATATGCAATTTAAAGTCTACAACAGTGTTTATTCTTACTTATTTAAGTTAAAAAAACTATTTTAATAATGGATATCACTGAAGATGAACTTCCGGAAGATGTTCTAAAAGCCGCCAACATGGCTAGTTTGCAATTGCTGCCTCTCAAATCGCGAGAAAAATACGAGAAACAGTACGAGTTGTTTACCCAATGGTGCGAACAAAAGGGGATAAAAACCTTAAAGGAAGAGGTACTTTTAGCGTATTTTGTTACTTTAAGCAAAGAATTCAAACCTAACACAATGTGGTCAAAGTATTCAATGCTCAAAAATGTAATAAAAATAAAAAGAGACATCGATATCGGTGAATTTTATAAGCTCACTGCATTTCTGAAAAAGCAGAATGTTGGTTTTAAACCTAAAAAGGCGAAAATTTTTACAAAAGAAGAAATATTCAGTTTTATGAACTCCGCACCAGATGAAATTTACCTGTTAATTAAAGTTGCCACTATATTCGGACTTGCTGGTGCATGTCGAAGGGAAGAGCTAGCCAATTTAACCACTACAGATATTGAAGACAAAGGAAACCTCATAATTGTTAAAATTAGGGATTCCAAAAATCATACAGCAAGAAACTTTATAATATCAGAAGAAGTTCATAACGGAACCTACCTGCAACTGTACAGAAGATACACCGGCCTACGTCCAAAAAAGTCAAACAATCGTTTTTTCCTAGTTTACAGAAAGGGTAAATGTTTTTCGCAAAGTGTTGGAGTAAACAGTTTTGGAAAAATGCCTTCTGAAATAGCTATTTTTTTGAAGTTGCCAAATCCAGAACTCTACACAGGGCACAGTTATCGTCGATCATCGGCAACGTTCCTGGCCGATTCTGGAGAAGGAATCACTGACATAAAACGCTTGGGGGGTTGGAAATCGACTACGGTAGCTGAAGAATACATTGATGAATCCACAAGTTATAAAAAAGGATTAAGTAACAAAATTCTGACCTTCAATCCTAAAAAAAGTGAAGCAGTTCCAAGTACCAGTATTTTACCTTCAGTTGCTCAATCTGCGATCAATTTAATAAACGCGACCAACTGTACATTTAACATTAATGTTGTTAATAACAATAAATAGTTATAAGTTGTTGTTTTTAATATCAATAAAAATTAAAAACAAAATGTATAGATATTTCATTCGTAGAAAAAATATTGTTCCTAACACGTGTGCAAAGTAGTTTTCCCGCACTTGAAGCTTATCCGAACTCCGCTTCGCGTCGTTCGTCTAACTGCTTTCGCGTGTGGGAAAACATAACTTTGCACACTGAATAGGAAAACTACTATTTTGTCTTTTCAGTTTGTACCTGAAGAAATTCACAGTATGGCCGAGAGATATGAGGCAATGAAAGAGCGAAAGGAGCGCACTGGTGAACCAATTGGGGGTAGAAGAGGTGGCGGACGGTTCGGAGGCGGCGGCGGCGGCGGCCGGCGGTACTAACGGTTTGATAAAGTAACGTTAATCGAATCAGTATTTTTTCCTAAAAGCCACTTTAACTAGAATTATTTTTATTTTGGATAGGTGTTTTATACGTTAGAATCTCGTTGGATTAGAAGAAAAGTTAAGTTATTTTCAATGCATTTTTAGAGTTAAAACTTTTTTTTATAATTTAATAAAAATGGTAGCATTACTTCAGTCTTTGATTTGATATATTCATTCGTCACATGAACGTTCTCATCAAGAAATAGATTTTAACCTTCTGTGACGCAGATTGTGATGAAAATCTTAATAACTACAAAATAAAGTATACAGGGTGACGTATAAGGGTGCGTTGCATGGGGATCTCCGAAACCGTAAGAGATACGAAGTCGGTTAGGTTAGAAAAAGAATTTTTTTTTAGAAAATAGTTCAGTACAAGTAAACAAGTTTTATTGAAGATGTCATAATTTGACAGCTCGTAACTCAGTTCCTATGACAGTTAGGAGGTTCGTTCAAACGTCAAAATGTACCTCGTAATTTTTACTTTTTTTTACCTGAATACAATTTTTATTAAAACATTACAAATAAGCGAGATATTGACCGGGAAATACAACAGTGTAACTGTACTAGAAATATTGAAATTATCTCAATTTGACAGCTTCTAACTTGGTTCCTATGACAGTTAGGAGGTTTGTTCGAACGTCAAAATGTAGCTCGTAATTTTGACTTTCTTTTGCTTGAATACAATTTTTTTCAAAAATTACAAATAACCGAGATATTGACCGGGAAATACAACAGTGTAACTGTTCCAGAAATATTGAAATTATCTCAATTTGACAGCTTCTAACTTGGTTGCTATGACAGTTAGGAGGTTTGTTCAAACGTCAAAATGTAGCTCGTAATTTTGACTTTCTTTTGCTTGAATACAATTTTTTTCAAAAATTACAAATAACCGAGATATTGACCGGGAAATACAACAGTGTAACTGTTCCAGAAATATTGAAATTATCTCAATTTGACAGCTTCTAACTTGGTTCCTATGACAGTTAGGAGGTTTGTTCGAACGTCAAAATGTAGCTCGTAAATTTGACTTTCTTTTGCTTTAAATACAATTTTTTTTAAAAATTACAAATAACTGAGATATTGACCGGGAAATACAACAGTGTAACTGTACTAGAAATATTGAAATTATCTCAATTTGACAGCTTCTAGCTTGGTTCCTATGACAGTTAGGAGGTTTGTTCAAACGTCAAAATGTAGCTCGTAAATTTGACTTTCTTTTGCTTGAATACAATTTTTTCAAAAATTACAAATAACCGAGATATTGACCGGGAAATACAACAGTGTAACTGTTCCAGAAATATTGAAATGATCTCAATTTGACAGCTTCTAACTTGGTTGCTATGACAGTTAGGAGGTTCGTTCAAACGTCAAAATGTACCTCGTAAATTTGACTTTCTTTTACCTGAATACAATTTTTATTAAAAAATTACAAATAAGCGAGATATTAACCGGAAAATACACCAATGTAACTGTAATAGAAATATTGAAATTATCTCAATTTGACAGCTTCTAGCTTGGTTCCTATGACAGTTAGGAGGTTTGTTCGAACGTCAAAATGAAGCTCGTAAATTTGACTTTCTTTTGCTTTAAATACAATTTTTTTTAAAAAATTACAAATAACCGAGATATTGACCGGGAAATACAACAGTGTAACTGTTCCAGAAATATTGAAATTATCTCAATTTGACAGCTTCTAGCTTGGTTCCTATGACAATTAGGAGGTTCGTTCAAACGTCAAAATGTAGCTCGTAAATTTGACTTTCTTTTGCTTGAACTCAATTTTTGGCAAAAATTACAAATAACCGAGATATTGACCGGAAAATACAACAGTGTAACTGTACTAGAAATATTGAAATGATCTCAATTTGACAGCTTCTAGCTTGGTTCCTATGACAGTTATGAGGTTCGTTCAAACGTCAAAATGTAGCTCGTAAATTTGACTTTCTTTTGCTTTAAATACAATTTTTATTAAAAAATTACAAATAACCGAGATATTGACCGGGAAATACAACAGTGTAACTGTTCTAGAAATATTGAAATTATCTCAATTTGACAGCTTCTAGCTTGGTTCCTATGACAGTTAGGAGGTTTGTTCAAACGTCAAAATGTACCTCGTAATTTTGACTTTCTTTTACCTGAATACAATTTTTATTAAAAAATTACAAATAACCGAGATATTGACCGGGAAATACAACAGTGTAACTGTAATAGAACTTATCTCAATTTGACAGCTTCTAGCTTGGTTCCTATGACACTTAGGAGGTTTGTTCAAACGTCAAAATGTAGCTCGTAAATTTGACTTTCTTTTGCTTTAAATACAATTTTTTTCAAAAATTACAAATAACCGAGATATTGACCGGAAAATACAACAGTGTAACTGTACTAGAAATATTGAAATTATCTCAATTTGACAGCTTCTAGCTTGGTTCCTATGACACTTGTTCAAACGTCAAAATGTAGCTCGTAAATTTGACTTTCTTTTGCTTTAAATACAATTTTTTTCAAAAATTACAAATAACCGAGATATTGACCGGGAAATACAACAGTGTAACTGTACTAGAAATATTGAAATTATCTCAATTTGACAGCTTCTAGCTTGGTTGCTATGACAGTTAGGAGGTTTGTTCGAACGTCAAAATGTAGCTCGTAAATTTGACTTTCTTTTGTTTGAACTAAATTTTTTTCAAAAATTACAAATAACCGAGATATTGACCGGAAAATACAACAGTGTAACTGTACTAGAAATATTGAAATTATCCCAATTTGACAGCTTCTAGCTTGGTTCCTATGACAATTAGGAGGTTCGTTCGAACGTCAAAATGTAGCTCGTAAATTTGACTTACTTTTACATGAATACAATTTTTTTTCAAAAATTACAAATAACCGAGATATTGACCGGGAAATACAACAGTGTAACTTTAATAGAAATATTGAAATTATCTCAATTTGACAGCTTCTAGCTTGGTTCCTATGACAGTTAGGAGGTTCGTTCAAACGTCAAAATGTACCTCGTAATTTTGACTTTCTTTTACCTGAATACAATTTTTATTAAAAAATTACAAATAACCGTGATATTGACCAGAGAATACAACAGTGTAACTGTAATAGAAATATTGAAATTATCACACACAGGACAGTTAGAAGGTTCGTTCAAAATGTAGCTCAAAACTTTTGCTTTCCTTCTTCAAGATAGAGTTTGTATGAAAAATACTAATAACTGAAAAAACCGGCCTAGAACACTGCTGTGAATGCAAAACTGATATACAAAACTTTAGTATAATCTCTTCCATAAGTTTTGAAAGTATAGCAATTAAGCAATTAACTAACTGTTCAAAACTGAGTGGTTTCCCCAGTTGGTCCACTGGCAAATATTTTCCTCACAGGAAAAATCCCAATCTGGGGCAAAATTTCCTAATCTGGCAACTCTGCCTTTTATACCAGTGTTTTATAACACGATTTGTTTATTTATCGTTTTTGCTGTGTAAATCATACCGCCAACGGGCCAATCACATTCGATCCTATAGTTTTTAAATAGAGTCTAGACATATGGAGTAATTTTCTGATAACTTTCCAAGAATGAAAGTGTTTTTGAATGAAAACTTTGAAAATTCACCACAAATTCAGTTTACATATTGTTACGGTTTGGGCCTACTATGCTCGATACTTCTGAACGAGCACTCGATTCGGGATGGATCCGATGCGCCGCAATATCTGGCCGGGCGAGTGTTAAAGTAGGCCACCGTTAGGAAGCGATACACCGAGAAGCGTCTTCAATGTTCGACGCAAATCGCGAAATGTTTTGCGGTCATTCTAGAACGTGGTTTGCCGAATATAAAAGAAGCGGTCTCGACGGTGGACGAGTAGTGAATTTGGGAACGCGGTAAAGTTTAAATAGTGGAATAATTGTGGAATTGTAGTAGTGTTTTTAGTAACTCAATTAATTATTGTACCGAATGTTTTGAAGTGTACCTAAATAAATTTATTAATTGTTGAGTTAAATTGACTTTGTGTAAACCCACGGGAAAATCGTAACAATTGGTGTCAGAAGTACGATCAAACTTTAGTGCGACGTGAATTAGAACCAAAGTTCGGGTTAGAGACTTGTGTTCAGAACCGGACTAGAGATTTTCGGAACAGTGGTGTGTTAAATTTATTTTATGCCAATAACAAAACGTCAAAGTGCAAAACAAGGAAGAACAAGAAAGGATTCGCCAACAAGAAGAAAGAATTCGACAACAAGACAAAGAAGAAGAAAGAATTCGACAAGAAGACAGAGAGCGACAAGAAAAGCGTAACTTAGAAATATTGGACGTTCTAGCGGGGACCAAGACACCCATCCAAGAGTATGTAACCCATAGTCTCAAAAAGATGGAGTATGAAGTTTAGGTAAAATTAAATGGTGCTCGGGAGGACATTAACAAAATTCAGAATGATGTTGAGATAAAGCTACGCGACTTAGAGCGGAAAATTGACAGCAGAGGAGCCAGCTCTACAGTGATCACCGGAAACGGGCTCAACAAGATCAAGCCTCCCACATACGACGGTCAAACTTCATGGGCAACGTACCAACTCCAATTTGAGGCCGCTGCAAATGCAAATCGATGGAGTAACGAGGAAATGGCTGTAGCATTAGTAGTGGCACTACGAGGACCTGCATTGGAGCTGTTACAGACTCTGCCTATCGCCCAACAAAGCAACTATGAAGCATTAGTAGCTGCCTTATAACGACGTTATGGGGATCAGCATAGGAAAGGAGTATACCAAGCACAATTAAAGGCAAGACAGCAGAAAACTGGCGAAAATTTACAAGAGTTTGAGCCGAAATTCGTCGCCTTGTGCATCTGGCTTACCCAGCCGTCCCGGATGAAATCCAAGAAGAACTTGTGGCACAGTATTTTGTAGAAGAGATTCGAGATCCTGAGGTAAAGAAAATGCTGAAGATATTCAAAGGGTGCAACAACAGCGAATTACTGGTGCGAGCGCTAGAAGTTGAAGCTGCGTGCAATGACTTAAAGCCAAAGATCAGAGCCGTGACTATTCAAGAGGAGAGAGTACCGCCAGCCGATCATGTTGCTACATCAATAGATTAAATTAAATCAATGTTCGGCCAATTAGTGCAACAAATGGCAGCATCAGGAAATGGTCACTCCACACAGTTAGAACGATCACGCCCGATCACTTGAGTGAAGTGTTATCGATGTGGACGCAAAGGACACTATAGCAGGAATTGCAGACAGCGGTCTTGTCAACCAAACCCGCAGTGCCGACGAAATCAGGACATCAGAACAAATCACCGGAACTCCTTTGCTAAAAGAAACATTACTTGTTATAATTGTGGACGTAAAGGACAATACCGCTGGAATTGCAGACAGCAGTCTCGTTTACCGACCCCGCAGAACTGGCGTAACCAGGAGCAGGAAATGAAGAACCCGGAAGGACAATTACCGCGATATGTAGAGGATCGTCAAGCTTTTGATAGTGACTTAAGGTACCGGAAAGGACAAATTCATAATGGTTGGAGGATTGGTCAAATCGCGAAGGTGACAGATAAAGAGGCTACAAAAAGAATGAAGAGCAGCGTTTCTAAGGAAGACATAATAAAAGGACAGCGCTCAGACTCTGATTTGAAAGTAATCAGAAGATGGTTGGAGAAGGATTTGAAACCGGATTGGCAACAGATTTCCAGATATGGACCAACAGTAACGGGTTACTGGTTGCAGTGAAATTCGCTTCGACTGCGAGATGACTTAATTACTCGCAAATGGGAAAGTCCAGACGGAAAACGCTTTGTTTACCAAACAATAGTGCCCAATTCCTGCAAAGAGAATGTGCTGCGAGAACTACATGAGGAGGACACTTTGGAGTAAACCAGACTTTGGCTAGAATAAGAGATCGATTTTACTGGATTAACTTCAGAAAGGACGTTGAGGAATGGTGTAAACGGTGTGACCAGTGTTCGTTACAGAAGGGATCCAGCACAATTCAGGAATTTGAGAGAGAGAAGATGAAACCAAACAACGACCGTATGAAGATGACACTGGACCACAGACCAGCTGGTGGCAATTATAAGGAAGGTGATGCTGTGTGGATGTTTCAACCCAGGAGGAGCGAAGGATTAAGTCAAAGATGGCAACGACACTGGGAGGGACCTTACAATGTGGTAAAAAGGTTAAACGACGTCGTGTACAGAGTCCAACGCAGCCCCAAAGGCAAGATGAAAATTGTCCATCTGGACAGACTCAAGAAATACCAGGGACTAGATGAAGCGGATCGGGACGATCAGCTTTAAGAGGGGGGCAGTGTTACGGTTTGGGCCTACTATGCTCGATACTTACTGAACGAGCACTCGATTCGGGATGGATCCGATGCGCCGCAATATCTGGCCGGGCGCGTGTTAAAGTAGGCCACCGTTAGAAAGCGATACACCGAGAAGCGTCTTCAATGTTCGACGCAAATCGCGAAACGTTTTGCGGTCATTGGAAACGCGGTAAAGTTTAAATAGTAGAATAATTGTGGAATTGTAGTAGTGTTTTTGGTAGCTGAATTAATTATTGTACGGAGTGTTTTGAAGTGTAAATAAATTTATTTCTTGTTGAGTTAAATTGACTTTGTGTAAACCCACGGGAAAAACTTTAAAGAAAAAAGGGCAAAAAGTGTTAAAACATTGGGAACAACCTTTACCTTGTCTAACCAGTATTTGCGTCAATCAATTAATTTGTCACTCTAGAAGTTTTTGTCATAAGAAAAGTTCGTTATGTTTATTTGCTTTTATTATGTCCATTAAAACTTATATGAAATTATTTCTACTGTTAGCCTACATCCAACTTAGTTACTGCTACCAAAGTGACAACGTCGATTACTTTCCGAGAAATCGTTACAGAAACAGCAGAACGTGCAAACACCGTCCGTATTCCGCTTTGGAACCTTTTTACCGCAAAAGCATATTAGAAAGCACTATTTATTTAGTGTTTATTATACTTTTAGGCATCCTATTCGGACTGATGTTTTTAGGCAAGTAATAATATATTACCATATTAGTCTGATTTTTGCAATGTGCGTGCAAACTTTAGGTTTGATAAAAGCGGTAATTGGTGTTTGCGGTTCGAGAAAAATTGGCGAGTACGGCATGGCCATGCTAATTGACCTACCAAAACCACTGGACCAATATCGTGAACCTGATTTAAAAGACCGTCCGGTTTGTTATGACGTAGTTGGTTGGCCTGTACACCCAGATACAGGAGAAAGGACAGTCAGGACTTTACCACTGTAATTTTTAGTTGTTATTTCAATTATCCACACAAAACGCAATTTTGTTTAACAGCAAAACTGAATTCTGTTTAAACATGATATTTTTCTTGGCTTATCCTCTGGCGCTGCTGATTAAATTGTGCTCAATCTGTTGCTGTATACGAGACTATAACGGTGAACAGGATGTGTGTTTTCGGGAAATTAATGTAATAAAATGCAGGAATAAGGTAAGAACGTGACCGTAAAACAAACAAAAAATTTGAAATAAAACTTTTAAGGACATTAATGAAAAAGGACCGAAAATTGACAAGTACAAAGAAAACGATTTACGCGAAGCTAAAGACACAAATTATGTAATTAATTGTATGAGACAAAGCCAGTTGTCTTTGGAGCAGCTACGACACTCGCCTAACTTTTAATTATAATTTGTGACTAAAAATTATACCTTTAAGATAAATAATCCTCAAAGTGGCCCATGATTTTTACTCAGGAAAGGGAAGAGAAAAAATTAACACACTCCACATTGAATAATTTTGAAGTTTTAAGGCAAAATTGAGGGTTTTTTTAGAGAAATTTTTAAAAAAAAATTTATTTACCTACATTACAATAGTTTTACAGTTGTTTTTATTTTAATTTTGTTTGAATGTAAAAGCAAGTGTTGACAGTGCTTATTATTTTAAGCTTGTAACTTGAAAACTGTATTTGTGGTGAATTTTCAAAATTTCAGTTCAAACTATTAACTTTGTTTCGGTCAGGAATGTAAAATTTCCGGAAAATTAAATTTATGAAAGTTTTTTCAGAAAATTTTCCGGAACAATTGAAAAATGGCAGTTGGGGTTAATTTTGAAAAAAATCAGTTCCTGGCAATTCTAGTTTTTAATTTTTCAAGGCCAAACGGTGCATGGTAGCAAAAGAGTGTATAAAAGGTAAAAGTTGCATCCCATCGAGGTGCATTGTGGTAAAAATTTCAGACCTCTAACCTGAAACGTTTCTGAGATATTAAACAAAAACTGCAAAAAACGACAGTCAACTTTGACGCCCTCTAGCGGCTAAATGGGGCAACTTAGCCGTGCCCGCTCAACGTCACGTGATAGCCCCGTTCATTAGCTTTCTTTTGTTATACGGTGGTTTTATACAGGGTGTTTCAAATAAGCGAGTTATGGATGATTTTCTGGAAAAGTGCACAAAAATGTAATCTAAATTAGTGATTTTTTGAGCCTACTATACTAACGGCGACCATTTTGGATTTTCTTCAGTAATTTTTTTTTTAACTAATTTGAACCTGGAGAACCCAAATCTGACGTCCATTTTGCTCTAACTGGCACCGTTTCGGAGATGACCTTAAAATTATGCCAATTTTTACACTTTAGGGCGTGGCACCCTTGCAAAATGACATTTTGACAAATGACACTTTACGTCATTTTTGTACTATAAACCTGAAGGTATTTAGGCAATTTAGGTTAATTTTGAAAATAAAAAATTTTCTGAAAAAAATCAGAAGGTATCACCCCCGAAAATTCTTGACAATTCTAGTTTTTTATTTTTCAACGTCAAACGGTGCATGGTAACAAAAAAGTGTATAGAAAGTAAAAGTTGCATCCCGACGAGGTGCATTTGTGGTAAAACAGTCAGACCTCTAGCCTGAAACGTTTCTGGGAGAAAGAGCAAAACTGCAAAAAGCGAGAGTCAACTTTGACGCCCTCTAGCGGCTAAACGGGATAACTTAACCGTGCCCGCTCAACCTCACGTGATAGCCTCGTTCATTAGCTTTCTTTTGTTATACGGTGGTTTTATACAGGGTGTTTCAAATAAGCGAGGTATGGACGATTTTCTGGAAAAGTGCACAAAAATTTAATCTAAATTAGGGATTTTTTGTGCCTACTATACTAACGGCGACCATTTTGGATTTTCTTCAAAGTGATTTTTTTAACGAAATTGAACCTGGAGAACACAAATCTGACGTCCATTTTGCTCTAACTGGCACCGTTTCGGAGATGACCTTAAAATTATGCCAATTTTTACACTTTAGGGCGTGGCACCCTTGCAAAATGACATTTTGACAAATGACACTTTACGTCATTTTTGTACTATTAACCTGAAGGTATTTAGGCAATTTAGGTTAATTTTGAAAATAAAAAATTTTCTGAAAAAAAAACAGAAAATGTCAATCACCCTTGAAAATTCTAGTTTTTAATTTTTCAAGGTCAAACGGGGTAGCAAAAAAGTGTATAGAAAGTAAAAGTTGCATCCCATCGAGGTGCATTTGTGGTAAAAATTCAGACCTCTAACCTTGAAACGTTTCTGAGATATTGAGCAAAAACTGCAAAAAGCGAGAGTCAACTTCGACGCCCTCTAGCGGCTAAACGGGGCAACTTAGCCGTGCCCGCTCAACGTCACGTGATAGCCCCGTTCATTAGCTTTCTTTTGTTATACGGTGGTTTTATACAGGGTGTTTCAAATAAGCGAGTTATGGACGATTTTCTGGAAAAGTGCACCAAAATTTCGCTCAAATTGGGAATTTCTGCTTTCGAGGAGGGTGGTCAAAGTAAGGCTGTTAGAGCAAAAACAATTGAATATCGATACAAACCTTTTACATCAAGTAGGCCTAGAATTTGACGTAGATTCCAAAAATCGAATAAAAAATTATAAGTTTGGTTTGTTGCTCAAATTTGAGACACCCTGTATACTGATGGATTATCTAGGAAGATTCATATTTGGTAATTTTTTGATAAAATAAAAATTAAACAAGTTACAAGGATGTTAAAAATTAATTGAATCACCTTGTAAACTATTCCATTGTATTGACAATAACTCGGTTATTTTGACAATTATAGGGTGGTTCAATATACCAATTTGTAGACCTTGAAATTCTCTTTTCCTGACCACCCTGTATAGCGTTTTTACCTAAAACGTCGAATAACTGAGTTATTTACTGTTTTAACTGAGTTGTTTGTCGTAAAGTTTGATTTTGACAGTTTTTAATTTGACAGCCCATAACTTTGTTATTTTGACAGTTACAGGGCGGTTCAATATACCAAATTGTAGCCCTTGAAATTGTCTTTTGATCACCCTGTATACGATATATAGTAGAAATGTCACGGTACCGAAGGATTGAAGCTTTTATACCGGGAGTGTGTTGTCCAGAAGGGAGAATAAAGAGAACATCTGTTCAATTAAATCAGATTATTATATTTCGGGAAATTAATGCAATAAAATGCAGGAATTATATTTCGGCGCCTCGTCATCGAGATCACTAGGTAGTACGGCTTTTAGTGCTACACAGCCACACGCTTTAAAGAAGAGAAGACGAATTGACGGTCCTGTCTCACCTGTCATATGTGCAATAATCCTTCATTCTAGGTTTTTGTGTGAAACAGTGCACAGCTTCGGTTTTTTTTTTCTTTTCTTAATTCTTTCTTAATTTTTTACCCTTTTTAGCATTGTGATGGGGAAAAGACGTAGATCTCGTTCTAGGGACTCCGGCCGTAGTCGGAAGGTGCTCGCAAAAGAGGTGGAGCACCTCAAAAAAGAGCTTTCACGGGCCCGGTACGACCTGGATAGTTTGTCACGCCACAGGCATGAAACACGACCAGAATACACACGTGGCAGTTGTAGTAGTTTGGACAGAGAGTCTGTGCTTCCTTCGAATAAGCGTAGATCAGGACATCGTCCTGCTAATAGTAGTCCAAAACGATCAGGCAGTTACCATACTGAATCCCGGACTTCAAAATATTCAGGGTCATCGGCCCGTAAAGATTCAGGGTCATCGGCCCCTAAAAGTTTAAGGTCATCCTCCCCTGCAAACTCAAGTATGAGGACCACTACAGAGGCCTCCGAACCACTTCTGCTGCTCACAGATCTCGCTCCTTCTCACCAGAAAGTGGTGATAGTTCACCTGAGTTACAGTTACTGTGTTCTGACGGTGAGGATTTACTGGAAGCTCCTGTTCTCCCAGAAGTGGGGGATAAGGCCTCCCTAGTTAATTTGAGTCCAGATGAGGATGTTCTACGTTGCCTGGGTGAAGATATTACTCCTGATAATTCAGTTTCTGTAGACTCCTTGTTGGCTAACAAGTGGACAACACTGCAGTNNNTTGNCGGTCGNTGNGTNNGCCAANNGTACTCNACTAGTGCNAGCGCANGAGTNAGCCANTTANTCGNNTATNGCNCCCCGGGCCTCNAAANNANNTNAGCGGNCGTNGGTCCCANNCNGGGGNAANNNACAAGGNCNCNGTTNTNCANACNGNCAANNCNATCCGGCTGNATGATAGTGTNGCCNNATTGGACNNCTNTATANAATNATNTAGTTCAANGTCAATNNTNCNNGATAATTGACGGACATNTTCAGTTTTTTGTCAGACCNNNACGACGTACANTAACGANGACCANTNAGCGATGACNGANTGGGNACCATAGAGCGCTGCCNNGCCTCTGNGAGGNAGTTGAGANACACATNTGTGNAGTCCNATNTCNNTNAGTGGNCAATATGGCANCCNNANCGAGGCCACTNNCTCCGAACGTATNCTCAATGTTTCCTAATCNGCGGCNATANGGTACGAAGNGNTCTANCCAGCANNNTTGTCAAAAAAGCAACTTTTTTGTATCTTAACAGTTTTTTGTTGGGCGCATCCTAACGGATGTTATAGGAAACTCAGATTTCTTCAATTTTTTTGTGCAACTTTTAGAAAGAGGCTTGCCAACCCTTCAAAAATGATATAATAAAAAAGTTGCCAAATTTTTTATAATTTTCCAGATTAGTTTATAAGTTTTGCTCTAATTCTACTTTCTTATACTTTGCAATTTCTTTAAGATTTGCTGATCTCAAAACAAATAGAATTTTGTTGTTGAACTGGCAAAACTTAACTCATGAACCTATAAAACTTAACTTAAAATGATTTAGAACTGTATTGATTTTAAGCACGTTGTTCTTTTCTTACTTTTATAGCTTTACAAAGTGGTATTTGACAGTTTGCAGCATTTTGACATATGGAACTAGCTCCAACGAGAACAGCTTCACGTCATATATGTCAAAAATTCTGCTGGTGAAACTGTAAAAAATGTGAATTTCAACAGATTGTACTAGTTTGAAGAAAGATTTGTCATTTTATAGATTCATGGAGAAAATATTGATTCTTTTCAAGTTTATGCCAAATTGAAATATGCTCAAAATAAAGATATACACGTCATGAACCTATAAACAAGCATTTAATATGATTTACAACTGTATTAGCTGTAACAGTGCTTTTAAGCAGTTTTATAGCTTTATGAAGTGG
Source organism: Ips nitidus (assembly GCA_018691245.2). Lineage (NCBI taxonomy): Eukaryota > Metazoa > Arthropoda > Insecta > Coleoptera > Curculionidae > Ips > Ips nitidus. Next base: position 7,683,641 of record CM042798.1, read on the forward strand.
TATTTGACAGTTACCTTCATTGTGACAGATCGAAATATATCCAGAATAGACAGTTACACGTCAGAACTGCCAAAAATCAACTCATAAAACTATAAAATGATTTACACTGTTTGTATTGCTTTTAACCACATTTTGTAGTTTTATAGCTTCATGGAGTGGTATTTGACAGTTACCTTCATTGTGACAGATCGAAATATATCCAGAATAGACAGTTACACGTCAGAACTGCCAAAAAACAACTCATTAAACTATAAAATGCATAATAATATGATTTACATTGATTGTATTACTTTTAAACAAATTTTGTAGCTTTATAAGTTCATGAAGTGGTATTTGACAGTTTATAAACTTATGACAGATTGAAATATGATTAAAATAATCACGTCACGACTGTCCAATTTCTTTTTCTAACCCTGTAAATAGACAAATCATTTTGTTGCTTTAATGAATAAGTTAAATAGAGCGTTGTATTAGTATTTTCCCAGGTTTTTAAAAAATATATTTTTTTTCCCAAATAAGGGTAATAAATCGTCATTAAAAGTCAGTCAGTTGGTACAGTCAGGGAGAAAAGCGGTGTCAAAGTTTGAACTGCCAGAAACACAGTTTGAAAGAACAGTCACGAACAAAATCACCTGTAAAACCCACTTGAGTGAGAAAATAACAGTTTTAAGCACATTTTTGGATCCTCATTAAATTTTCTATCCAATAACCTGAAAAAACTACAAAAATTGGTATAGTCAGGAAGAAAAACGGTGCCAAAGTATGAACTGCCAGAAACACAGTTTGAAAGAACAGTCACGAACAAAATCACCTGTAAAACCCACTTTGAGTGAGAAAATAACAGTTTTAAGCATATTTTTGGAATCCTCATTAAATTTCCTATCCAATAACCTCTAAAAACGCTAAAAAATTTGGTACAGTCAGGGAGAAAAACGGTGTCAATGTTTGAACTGCCAGAAACACAGTGTCGAACAAAATCACCTGTAAAACCCACTTTGAAAGTTTTAAGCAAATCAGTCAGGGAGAAAAGCGGTGTCAATGTTTGAACTGCCAGAAACACTGTTTGAAAGAACAACAAAATCACCTGTAAAACCCACTTTGAAATCAGTTTTAAGTAAAACTATCCACTTTGAGTGAGAAAATAACAGTTTTAAACAAAATCACCATATTTTTTTTTGGAATCCTCATTAAATTTTCTATCCAATAACCTAAAAAAACTACTACGGTGTAAAACTGCCAGAAACACAGTTTGGAACAGTCACGAACAAAATCAGCTGTAAAACCCACTTTGAGTGAGAAAATCAGTTTTAAGGGAATCCTCAAGCAAAGAAAAGCGGTGTCAATGTTTGAACTGCCAGAAACACAGTGTGAAAGAACAGTTGAGTAAGAAAAACAGTCACAACAAAATTTGAAAACCCACTTTGAGAGAAAATGACAGTTTTAAGCACATTTTTGGAATCCTCATTAAATTTTCTATCCAATAACCTAAAAAACACTACAAAATTTGGTACAGTCAGAGAGAAAAGCGGTGTCAAAGTATGAACTGCCAGAAACACAGTTTGAAAGAACAGTCAGGAACAAAATCAGCCTGTAAAACCCACTTTGAGTGAGAAAATGACAGTTTTAAGCACATTTTTGGAATCCTCATTAAATTTTCTATCCAATAACCTGAAAAAACTACAAAAATTGGTATAGTCAGGAAGAAAAACGGTGTCAAAGTTTGAACTGCCAGAAACACAGTTTGAAAAAACAGTCACGAACAAAATCAGCTGTAAAACCCACTTTGAGTGAGAAAATAACAGTTTTAAGCATATTTTTGGAATCCTCATTAAATTTTCTATCCAATAACCTAAAAAACACTACAAAATTTGGTACAATCAGAGAGAAAAGCGGTGTCAAAGTATGAACTGCCAGAAACACAGTTTGAAAAAACAGTCAGGGACAAAATCGCCTGTAAAACCCACTTGGAGTAAGAAAATAAGTGTTTTAAGTTTTAAGAACATTTTTGGAGTCTTTTTAAGAACATTTTTGGAGTCTTCGTTAAATTTCCTATTCACTAACCTGAAAAACCGTACAAAATTTGATACAGTCAGGGACACAATCGCCTGTCAAACCCACTTGGAGTAAGAAAATGACTGTTTTAAGCACATTTTTCCAATCCTCATTAAATTTCCTATCCAATAATTTGTTTTTTTTTGCTTGTTCTTGGGACAATACTTACAAATGAATTTCGTAACTCCCAATGTCAAATACAGTATCAGCTGTAGTGGCTCCAATAACTAGTCCATTAATATTAACCATACATGGATCTGGCACCAAAGTCAAATTGGGGTACGGTTCCGGCTTATAAGGCGGCGTGGGGTACACTGGAAAATGATGAGGTTCCCTTGACGATGACACCAGAACCACGTGAGTCTCTGCTGGAGTCTGTTTCATGATCTCCTCGATCAAGTCGCTGAAAAAGGCGGCGTAGGCCGCCTTCAGCTCCCCACCAACGATTCCTTGATGCGTTATATCGTAAAATGGTCCGGTTAAGAAGAGCACGTGAGGTTTGTGCTCTTTGACGTAGGCGAGAAGATCGTTGAGCGGCTCGAATAATAGATTGTCTTGAACTGTGAATGGTCCGCATGCGATGACTAGTTGTAGATTATCTAAAAAAATAAAATATTAAATTTGTGAACTATTCTGCACATTTTTGGTCCCATGCAAAATTTTCGTAACTCTGGCGATTTCTGAGATATTTTACTTTTTTTTAAAAAAAAGCTTCAAAAACTTTGAGAAAGTCATTCTGAACATTTTTGGTCTCTTGCAAAATTTTCGTAACCCTAACCGTTTCCGAGATATTTCACTTTTGTTACTTTTTTTGGAAATTGCATCAAAATTTTGAACATTCTGTATCTCCGCCATTTTTAGGGTTTCAGTGACTGTAAACCGCTCAAAATGTTCGTCTTGAATTGCTCTTGCACCTCGTGCTAACCGCAACACGATTCAACATATACAGAGCGTTCCAAAATAATAAAATTCCAAAATATTTGTAGTTTTCACACGCTATATTTGGGAAACGAATAGTATTGGATAACCCTCATATAAACTTTTTACCATTAGAATGTACCATCAAGTTGTTATAGCTTAAATTCAGGACACTGTAATTTGTTTTACTCTGTTAAATTACATATTTCAAGAAATATATAATTGTTCAATAAACATTACTGAAAGGTTGTCCTCCAGGCGCCATTGTGACCGGTTATTTACGAATAAGGTAAAGTAAAATTAGAAAAATAAAATTCAGTGTCAGGAAAATTTAGCAATTTGACCAGTAATTTATGGGTCTAATTGAAACATTTTTGTTCTGTTTCAAACTTTTCGTAACTTTCACCGTTTTTGAATTACAGTTGAAATTGTGGTTTCAAATTTGAACACCCTGTAACTCAGTTATTTTTGTGAGTTCAGGGAGGTTGAACCACTCAAATTAACTGTCTTGAGCTCCATTTTTCAGTGGTGTAAAGCAAAAAATTCTATCTTAAAAATTGCGTACAGGGTGGCCAACAAATCTCAATCACTACAACTTTTATGCACCCCCTGTATAGTAGCAGCACTGACGAACTGTAAAACTTCCAGAGATGAGTTTAACAGTTCTTTACGAATATTTTTGCTCTTTTTCAAATTTTTCGTAACTTTCACCGTTTCTGAGTTATTTAGCAAAAACTGGTTTGATGCATCAAATCAGTTGAAATTGTGGTGTCAAATTGGAACAACCTGTAACTCGGTTATTTTTGGGTGTTCAGGGTGGTTCAACCACTTAAAAGAACCGTTTTGAGCCTCTTTTTCCAGTGGTGTAGAGTAAAAAATTTTATATTAAAAATTGCGTACAGGGTGAGAAAAATAGTGAACCACCAAAATTTTCTTGCACATCCTGTATACTGGAAGCAAAAACGGTCCTGCAAACTTACGGGTTGGGTTAAGGAGTTGATTAGGATCATTTTTGATCTCTTGCAATTTTTTTGTAACTTTTACCGTTTTCAAGTTATTTAGGAAAAACTGGTTTGGTGCAACACATATTTAAATCAGTTCAAATGACAATCAGGGACAAAATCACCTGTAAAATCCACTTGGAGTAAGAAAATTATTATTTTGAGCACATTTTTCGAATCCTCATTAAATTTCCTATCCGATAACCTGAAAAACACTACAAAGTTTGGTACAGTCAGGTAGAAAAACGGTGTTAAAGTTTAAACTGCCAGAAACACAATAATTTACTTATCATTAGTTAAATTCCATAACTTGTTCAATAAACATTACTGGAAAGTTGTCCTCCAGGCGCCATTGTGATGAAATGACGTTAATTGCTGGAGGACAAACAAACTTTTAAAGGTTTATAACAAATCTTAGTAAAAAAAGCCGTTCTTCTGTATAAAAATATAATTATCTCAATAAATATTACGTATGGTATTTAATTTTACAGACTATTTCGAAAGTACTCTCATTATCTCGATCATATACAAATTTCTCTGATTCTCCGGTTTTTTAGTGAGCAAACTGGTCACCAAATCACCAAATAACTGTTCTGGCGTCTTTTCACTATTATTTGCTATGACACTTTTAGAAGACTCTCCACATTCATTGAATTTGGTCTTTTTCTCCGAACTGTGTTCCCCATAACTTCCCACCGACGGTGCCCTTAGTCTTTTACAGGCGTTCGAGCTGTCTGCGACCTGAAGCACTGCACTTTCTTCTTTCACTATCGACAAAAAGTCGTTTGAAGAATCCGTATAGTTGTATTCCTCCCCATCTGTGTTGCACTGTATGTAACTACCTTCATTATGATGGTATGAAGGGTAACTGTTTCTGTGCAAAGCTCCACTGCCTTCACCGTGATGTCCTGGAGGATAATCACCCTGCTTCCGACGGTACTGTATTACTTTATCCAGAAACACCATGTCATCCAGTAATTCCCACTTGGCTTCGCCTTCCAAAAATTTCGCTTTCTGCCTGATATACTTCTCTCTCAAGGCCTTCCATCTTAACTGGCACGTGTTTACGTCCCTGTTCAAAGCAGTTCCAATGTGTTCCCACAACTGGTACTTGGACATTTTGTTCGGATAGGTGTTGGAGTTGCGGTCCCAGATTGGCGACGCTTTTCGCACCATAAGAATCAATTGTTTATCGAAATCAGTGGGATCCGAGTCAGAGTTGATGGACATATCGTCGTCGTAGGAAAACGGACCGTTTCTACAGCTGGAACGCGGAACAATGTGCGGTTCCAGGAACTGTAACTCTTTTAACATATCCCAATTTTGATCTGGATGTTGCTGGTCTTTGGCACGTTCTCGAAGATATTTTTCCCGCAGTGCCTTGAAGGCTTCCTTGCATAAACTACCTATAACAAACAACACAATCAGTAACTTGGTTCATAAAAAAAATAGTTACTAAGTGTGCAACAAAAAAATGATTTTACGCCATAAAATTAGTCCTAAAAGATAATATTTACGTAGATTTTCTTCAAATAATGGAATGGAAGTTCAGCTGAGTCTTGTTTTAAAGAGCCTTAGAGCCGTTTTAGACATCTGTAAATATCCACAATAATTTGCAATTAACATTTTTGCCAAATTTACAGTTTGAAATTAATTTCACAGTAAATGTTGCCAGACCCTTAAATGATATAATTCTCCCAAAAGCGTCTTAAAAAAAGTTGCCAGATTTTTTGAGTTATTTTTTTCAACTTTTGCTTTAATTCTATTTTCTTATACTTTGCAAATCCACTAAAAATACTGTTAATATACGTCAGCTCAACATGGATTTGCTGATCTCAACAGAATGTTTAAAACACTTTTAAGCAAAAATTCAACTGATAAACCTATAAAATGTAACTTAAAATGATTTAAAACTGCGATGCTTTTGAGCGTCTTTTTTACTTTTATAGCTTCATAGTGGTATTTGACAGTTTGCAGCAGTTCGCCATATGCAACTAGCTCCAAAGACAATAAAAGCAAAAATTAGGAGGGGTTGACCCCGTCCATTAGTATTGGTCTACCGGTCACATCTGTCAAAAATCCTTCTCCTTCACACGTACCTGTTTTACAGTGTAATGCGGACCTACCAAAGTTGCCGCCCATCGAATTTTATTACTCCGTAGGTTCGCCGGTTAGACTATAGCTCCAAAGACAAAGAACACACCATAACTTCACATTTGTCAAAAATCCTTCTCCTGCAAGTTTTGTCATTTCATAGCTCCATGGAGAAGATTTTGACAGTTTATAAACTTATGACCGATTGAAATATGCTCAAAATAAACATTTACACGTCATGACTGTCCAATTTCTACTCATCTACCTATAAACAAGCATTTGAGCGGGTTTTGTATGAAAGTGCAACTTTGACGCCCTCTAGCGGCCAAACGGTACGACTCAGCCTGATCCGGACAACGTCACATGATAGCCCCATCTATTAGCTTTCTTTTGTTATATGGTGTGTCTTTACAGAATATTTCAAATAAGCGAGAAATAAAGAATTTTTGAAAAATTGCACAAAAAGTTGTCTAAACACTGTCAAAATACGGATGTGAAGTTGTTTCTGCACGAATATTCCCGAATTTAAAAATTTGTAAATAAAATATACGTCTATGACGTCAAATTTCCATCTCGCTCAGTTCACGTCTAATAGAAGAGGAACGACAATTATAATGTCATTGCCAAAATCATCTGTAAGACCCAATTGTAGTGAGAAAATGACGGTTTTAAGCACATTTTTGGAATCTTCATTAAATTTCCTATCCAATAACCTAAAAAAAAAATACAAAATTTGGTATAGTCAGGAAGAAAAACGGTGTCAAAGTTTGAACTGCCAGAAACACAGTTTGAGTGAGAAAATGACAGTTTCAAGCACATTTTTGGAATCCTTATTAAATTTCCTATCCAGCAACCTTTAAAAACGCTACAAAACTTGGTACAGTCAAGAAGAAAAACGGTGTCAAAGTTTGAACTGCCAGAAACACAGTTTGAAAGGACAGTCACGAACAAAATCACCTGTAAAACCCACTTTGAGTGAGAAAATGACGCTTTTAAGCAAATTTTTGGAATCCTTATTAAATTTCCTATCCAGTAACCTAAAAAAAACTACAAAATTTGGTATGGTCAGGAAGAAAGACGGTGTCAAGATTTGAACTGTCAGAAACACAGTTTAAAAGAACAGTCACGAACAAAATCACCTGTAAAACCCACTTTGAGTGAGAAAATGACAGTTTTAAGCACATTTTTGGAATCCTCATTAAATTTCCTATCCAATAACCTAAAAAAACTACAAAATTTGGTATGGTCAGGAAGAAAAACGGTGTCAAAGTTTGAACTGCCAGAAACACAGTTTGAAAGAACAGTCACGAACAAAATCACCTGTAAAACCCACTTTGAGTGAGAAAATGACAGTTGTAAGCACATTTTTGAAATCCTCATTAAATTTCCTATCCAATAACCTAAAAAAACTACAAAATTTGGTATGGTCAGGAAGAAAGACGGTGTCAAGATTTGAACTGTCAGAAACACAGTTTAAAAGAACAGTCACGAACAAAATCACCTGTAAAACCCACTTTGAGTGAGAAAATTGACACATTTTTGTTCATTAAATTTCCTATCCAATAACCGCACATTTGGTTGGAATCAAAGTTTGAACTGCTATTAAATTTCCCACTATCCAAGCAAATAACCTAAAAATCCAGTAACCTAAAAAAAACAAAATTTGGTACAGTCATGTCAAAGTCAAAAAAAACACAGAAGAAAGAACGGTGTCAAGAAAATGACAGTTTGAACTGCCAGAAACACAGTTTGAAAAGAACAGTCACAAATCACCTGTAAAACCCACTTTGAGTGAGAAAATGACGGTTTTAAGCACATTTTTGGAATCCTCATTAAATTTCCTATCCAATAACCTAAAAAAACTACAAAATTTGGTATGGTCAAGAAGAAAAACGGTGTCAAAGTTTGAACTGCCAGAAACACAGTTTGAAAGGACAGTCACGAACAAAATCACCTGTAAAACCCACTTTGAGTGAGAAAATGACAGTTTTAAGCACATTTTTGGAATCCTCATTAAATTTCCTATCCAATAACCTAAAAAAACTACAAAATTTGGTACAGTCAGGGAGAAAAGCGGTGTCAAAGTTTGAACTGTCAGAAACACAGTTTGAAAGGACAGTCAGAACAAAATCGCCTGTAAAACCCACTTTGAGTAAGAAAATGACAGTTTTAAGCACATTTTTGGAATCCTCATTAAATTTCCTATCCAATAACCTAAAAAAACTACAAAATTTGGTATGGTCAGGAAGAAAAACGGTGTCAAAGTTTGAACTGCCAGAAACACAGTTTGAAAGAACAGTCACGAACAAAATCACCTGTAAAACCCACTTTGAGTGAGAAAATGACAGTTTTAAGCACATTTTTGGAATCCTCATTAAATTTCCTATCCAATAACCTAAAAAAACTACAAAATTTGGTATGGTCAGGAAGAAAAACGGTGTCAAGTTTGAACTGTCAGAAACACAGTTTGAAAGAACAGTCACGAACAAAATCACCTGTAAAACCCACTTTGAGTGAGAAAATGACAGTTTTAAGCACATTTTTGGAATCCTCATTAAATTTCCTATCCAATAACCTAAAAAAACGCTACAAAATTTGGTACAGTCAGGGAGAAAAGCGGTGTCAAAGTTTGAACTGCCAGAAACACAGTTTGAAAGGACAGTCAGAGACAAAATCGCCTGTAAAACCCACTTTGAGTGAGAAAATGACAGTTTTAAGCACATTTTTGGAATCCTCATTAAATTTCCTATCCAATAACCTAAAAAAACTACAAAATTTGGTATGGTCAGGAAGAAAAACGGTGTCAAAGTTTGAACTGCCAGAAACACAGTTTGAAAGGACAGTCAGGAACAAAATCGCCTGTAAAACCCACTTTGAGTGAGAAAATGACAGTTTTAAGCACATTTTTGGAATCCTCATTAAATTTCCTATCCAATAACCTAAAAACAACTACAAAATTTGGTACAGTCAGGAAGAAAAACGGTGTCAAAGATTTGAACTGTCAGAAACACAGTTTGAAAGAACAGTCACGAACAAAATCACCTGTAAAACCCACTGTGAGTGAGAAAATAACTGTTTTAAGCACATTTTTGGAATCCTCATTAAATTTCCTATCCAATAACCTCTAAAAACGCTACAAAATTTGGTACAGTCAGGGAGAAAAGCGGTGTCAAAGTTTGAACTGTCAGAAACACAGTTTGAAAGGACAGTCAGGGACAAAATCGCCTGTAGAACCCACTTGGAGTAAGAAAATGACAGTTTTAAGCACATTTTTGGAATCCTCATTAAATTTTCTATCCAATAACCTGTAAAAACACTACATAATTTGGTACAGTCAGAGAGAAAAGCGTTGTCAGAGTTTGAACTGCCAGAAACACAGTTTTGAAAGAACAGTCACGAACAAAATGGCCTGTTAAACCCACTTTGAGTGAGAAAATTACAGTTTTAAGCACATTTTTGGAATCCTCATTAAATGTTCCTATCTAACTTTCAGGAAAAAACGGTAAATTTGAACTGGAAACAAACAAAATGTTTGCAAATTTTTGGAATCCTCATCAAATTTCTTATCAAACATTCTCTAAAAACGCTACATAATTTAGTACAGTCAGAGAGAAAAGCGGTGTCAGAGTTTGAACTGCCAGAAACACAGTTTGAAAGGACATTCAGAGACAAAATCGCCTGTAAAACCCACTTAGAGTGAGAAAATGACAGTTTTAAGCACATTGAAATCATCATCACACTGAAATCTGGTGTCAAAATTTCCTATCCAATAACCTAAAAAAACTAAAAAAATTGGTACAGTCAGGGAGAAAAACGGTGTCAAGATTTGAACTGTCAGAAACACAGTTTGAAAAAACAGTCACGAACAAAATCACCTGTAAAACCCACTTTGAGTGAGAAAATGACAGTTTTAAGAACATTTTTGGAATCCTCATTAAATTTCTAACTAATATTCTCTAAAATCGTTACAAAATTTGGTACAGCCAGGGAGAAAAGCGGTGTCAAAGTTTGAACTGTCAGAAACACAGTTTGAAAGGACAGTCAGGGACAAAATGACCTGTAAAACCCACTTTGAGTGAGAAAATGACAGTTTTAAGCACATTTTTGGAATCCTCATTAAATTTCCTATCCAATAAATTCTAAAAACGCTACAAAATTTGGTACAGTCAGGGAGAAAAGCGGTGTCAAAGTTTGAACTGCCAGAAACACAGTTTGAAAGAACAGTCACGGAATGAGAAAATAATTGTTTTAAGCATATCTTTGGAATCCTCACAAAATCGCCTGTAAAACCCACTTTGAGTGAGAAAATGACTGTTTTAAGCACATTTTTGGAATCCTCATTAAATTTCCTATCCAGTAACCTAAAAAAACTACAAAATTTGGTAAACTGCCAAAAACACAGTATTTGTAATTTGCTGGTAATTTACCGGTCAAATTTTCCTGGTAAAGTAAAATATTTTACCGGTAATTTTCCCATCACTGATGATAATTTCAATTATAAAACAAACTTTCCAGACAATCCGTTCAAAACGGCAACAACGCCAGCCTTCAAGCCAATTGCACGCGTATGTGCTATAAGCACGAATTAAAATCCACTTAACCTTACTTCGGAATTCAAGTTAATTAACGGCACAGACGCAATTATTACCCTTTTTTTTCCTTCGTGAAATAGGTAAAAATATGGGCTATACGTACCTGGTTGATCCATTTTGCGACCGACTTCTTCCCAACCGCGCTCTTTAGCCTCTTTGTCCCTGAACGTTGGACAGTTCCGGTCCCATAATTGCGGCATTTGCTTCACCAAATCCACCAAACGGTGCTGATCCATTTTTAGTAATTATTCCGCTTCGAATTTGATTTCACCGGCCTACTTAATGCACTTTAAATCGTTTCATAAACAAGGCGATAATGTTTATTTACAATTAATTAAAACAAAAAAAAAAACTGATTCGAATGCAGCAACAAACGAGCAAGTATCGATTCGAATTGCCTGGCCTGGAGTGACGCTACGCTGAAAACTAATTAAAGCTAATTGAATTGCGTTGCGCTCTTGTACTACACGTAAAACGTCCTTGTTGCACTCGTGGTTTTAATCGTCCTGTCTCTTTTTAGTTGCTCCGTCCGTGTAATTAAGCAGAAGGATATAGAAGAAATTAGAGGAATAATTATCTACTGTCTTTTAATTAAACGTCATTTTGTAATGTGGTGGTAATATTCAATTTTTCGATTGGATTAAATAATTAGATTGGCCTAGGGTGTTACTATTATTTCGGTTTTCTTATAGATAGATAAAGTATAGTTCAATTCATAGATAAAACGGAGTGAAAGAGCCCAATCATCGATCTGAAAATTGTACAGGCGACGTTGCCGTTACTTTTGGTCTTTAAGACCTTTTAACGTCAGTACAATATTGTTGGTAGTGACCCACCCTATACATTGTAGGCTTAATCAAGCCGCTTCACCAAGTCGGCTCAGTTAAGCCTCGTAGTTATCGCAGCTTTTTTGAAGATTGGAAAAATATAAAGTCAATCCTATTTTAAGCCTTTACTATTAGAAAAAGATGGAATCAAATAAGGTTTTAAAGATTTAAGCCTTGTTTATAATACAAATCGACAGAGAAAGAAGCCAAATGTCATTTAAAAACTTCACAATCCGTATACAACGCATTGTCTTGTTGTTCTAAGCCGCTTCAAATAGAGAAAGCGGTGTCAAAGTTTGAACTGCTAGAAACACAGTTTGAAAAAACAAAATCGCCTGTAAAACCAACTTTGAGTGAGAAAATTACAGTTTTAAGCACATTTTTGGAATCCTCATTAAATTTCCTATCCAGTAACCTAAAAAAAACTACAAAATTTGGTATGGTCAAGAAGAAAAACGGTGTCAAAGTTTGAACTGCCAGAAACACAGTTTGAAAAAACAGTCACGAACAAAATCGCCTGTAAAACCAACTTTGAGTGAGAAAATTACAGTTTTAAGCACATTTTTGGAATCCTCATTAAATTTCCTATCCAATGTTCTCTGAAAACGCTACAAAATTTGATACAGTCAGGGAGAAAAGCGGTGTCAAAGTTTGAACTGCCAGAAACACAGTTTTGAAAGAACAGTCACGAACAAAATGAAAACCTGTAAAATGACCACTTTGAGTTTTTTAAGCACATTTTTGGAATCCTCATTAAATTTCCTATCCAGTAACCTAAAAAAAACTACAAAATTTGGTATGGTCAAGAAGAAAAACGGTGTCAAAGTTTGAACTGCCAGAAACACAGTTTGAAAAAACAGTCACGAACAAAATCGCCTGTAAAACCCACTTTGAGTGAGAAAATGACAGTTTTAAGCACATTTTTGGAATCCTCATTAAATTTCCTATCCAATAACCTAAAAAAACTACAAAATTTGGTATGGTCAAGAAGAAAAACGGTGTCAAAGTTTGAACTGCCAGAAACACAGTTTGAAAAAACAGTCACGAACAAAATCGCCTGTAAAACCAACTTTGAGTGAGAAAATTACAGTTTTAAGCATATTTTTGGAATCCTCATTAAATTTCCTATCCAATGTTCTCTGAAAACGCTACAAAATTTGATACAGTCAGGGAGAAAAGCGGTGTCAAAGTTTGAACTGCCAGAAACACAGTTTTGAAAGAACAGTCACGAACAAAATGACCTGTAAAACCCACTTTGAGTGAGAAAATGACAGTTTTAAGCACATTTTTGGAATCCTCATTAAATTTCCTATCCAGTAACCTAAAAAAAACTACAAAATTTGGTATGGTCAAGAAGAAAAACGGTGTCAAAGTTTGAACTGCTAGAAACACAGTTTTGAAAGAACAGTCACGAACAAAATGACCTGTAAAACCCACTTTGAGTGAGAAAATTACAGTTTTAAGCACATTTTTGGAATCCTCATTAAATTTCCTATCCAGTAACCTAAAAAAAACTACAAAATTTGGTATGGTCAAGAAGAAAAACGGTGTCAAAGTTTGAACTGCTAGAAACACAGTTTGAAAAAACAGTCACGAACAAAATCGCCTGTAAAACCAACTTTGAGTGAGAAAATTACAGTTTTAAGCATATTTTTGGAATCCTCATTAAATTTCCTATCCAATGTAACCTAAAAAAAACTACAAAATTTGGTATGGTCAGGAAGAAAAACGGTGTCAAAGTTTGAACTGCCAGAAACACAGTTTTGAAAGAACAGTCACGAACAAAATGACCTGTAAAACCCACTTTGAGTGAGAAAATTACAGTTTTAAGCACATTTTTGGAATCCTCATTAAATTTCCTATCCAATGTTCTCTGAAAACGCTACAAAATTTGATACAGTCAGGGAGAAAAGCGGTGTCAAAGTTTGAACTGCCAGAAACACAGTTTGAAAAAACAGTCACGAACAAAATCGCCTGTAAAACCCACTTTGAGTGAGAAAATTACAGTTTTAAGCACATTTTTGGAATCCTCATTAAATTTCCTATCCAGTAACCTAAAAAAAACTACAAAATTTGGTATGGTCAAGAAGAAAAACGGTGTCAAAGTTTGAACTGCCAGAAACACAGTTTGAAAGAACAGTCACGAACAAAATCACCTGTAAAACCCACTGTGAATGAGAAAATAATTGTTTTAAGCATATTTTTGGAATCCTCATTAAATTTCTAACCAATATTCTCTAAAATCGCTAAATCCGTATACAACGCATTGTCTTGTTGTTCTAAGCCGCTTCAAATAGACTTGGTAAGTTCAAGACTGTTAAAAAAGAGACTTGACTTTTGACTTGAATAAGCTGCTTGAGATAGCAGCTTGTAGAGTGTAAATCGCAGTTTTTCAAGCCGCTTATGTTCAAGCGCCTTCATTAAGCCTACGATGTATAGGGGGTCAGTGTTGTTAATATGAAATATTTTTTCACTAAGACATTTTCAAGTGACATTGTTGACACTGACAAGACAGACAACTGACAAAACTTTATATAAACCAGAGATGTAAAAGCGGTAATTTTCGAGTCGGAAAATTTCAATTTTTGGAAATTTACCGGAATTTTCTTGACAGGAAAAATAACTGTCAAACTTGTCATTGTTATTGTCAAACTTATCATGCACTCTAATGAGATAATTTAAGACATCTAAATTTAATGATTAAAAGTACATTAAACTTTATTTGGATTGATATTGCACAATTAATCAAAAAATTATTTTTGAATTTTCAGATTTTCCAATTTTTTCCGAAAAATTAACGGAAACTTTCTGAAAAATGTTGTATATTTAACAACAACACTTATAGTATACAGGGTGATCAAAGGACAGTTTCAAGGGCTACAAATTGGTACATTGAACCACCCTGTAACTGTCAAAATAACATACTTATGGGCTGTCACAGTAAAAACTGTCAAATTCAAACTTTACAGCAAACAACTCAGTTTTAACAGTAAATAATTCAGTTATTCGACGTTTCAGGTAAAAACGCTATACAAGGTGGTCAAAAGACAATTTCAAGGGCTACAAATTGGTACATTGAACCACCCTGTAACTGTCAAAATAACAGAAGTTATGGGCTGTCACAGTAAAAACTGTCAAATTCAAACTTTACAGCAAACAACTCAGTTTTAACAGTAAATAACTCAGTTATTCGACGTTTCAGGTAAAAACGCTATACAAGGTGGTCAAAAGACAATTTCAAGGGCTACAAATTGGTACATTGAACCACCCTGTAACTGTCAAAATAACAAAGTTATGGGCTGTCACAGTAAAAACTGTCAAATTCAAACTTTACAGCAAACAACTCAGTTTTAACAGTAAATAACTCAGTTATTCGACGTTTCAGGTAAAAACGCTATACAAGGTGGTCAAAAGACAATTTCAAGGGCTACAAATTGGTACATTGAACCACCCTGTAACTGTCAAAATAACAGACTTATGGGCTGTCACAGTAAAAACTGTCAAATTCAAACTTTACAGCAAACAACTCAGTTTTAACAGTAAATAACTCAGTTATTCGACGTTTCAGGTAAAAACGCTATACAAGGTGGTCAAAAGACAATTTCAAGGGCTACAAATTGGTACATTGAACCACCCTATAATTGTCAAAATAACCGAGTTATTGACAATACAACGGAGTAGTTTACAGGGTGATTCATTGAATTTTTAACATCCTTAATATGAATCTTGTAGATATTTTCGTTTACTTTATTCCTAGATAATCCATCAGTACAAGTACAGGGTGTCTCAATTTGCCTAACCTACCAAACCTACCATGCACCGTTTTACCTTGAAAAATTAAAAATTAGAATTGTTAAGAATTTTGAAGGGTGTGACACGCTTTGATTTTTTTTCAGAAAATTTCTTATTTTCAAAATTAACCTCAACTGCTTAAATACTTTCAGGTTAATAGTACAAAAATGATGTAAAGTGTCATTTGTCAAAATGTCATTTTGAAAGGATGCCACGCCCTAAAGTGTCAAAATTGACATCATTTCAAGGTCATCTCCGAAACATTGCCAGTTAGAGCAAAATGGACGTGAGATTTGTGTTCAAATTAGTTCAAAAAATCACTTTAAGTGAGAAAAATCCAAAATGGTCGCCGTTAGTATAGTAGGACAAAAAATCCCTAATTTAGATTAAATTTTCGTGTGCACTTTTCCAGAAAATCGTCCATAACTCGCTTATTTGAAACACTCTGTATAAAACCACCGTATAACAAAAGAAAGCTAATGAACGTGGTTATCACGTGACGTTGAGCGGGCACGGTTGAGTTGCCCCGTTTAGACGCTAGAGGGCGTCAATTTTGACTCTCGTTTTTTGCAGTTTTTGCTCGAGATCCTCGTTTTACCTGCTGATAAAGGAAACGCAACAGTGATCATATCAACAACTGACTACGAACGGAAGATCGAAACCCTTCTGGATCCCATAACCTACAAGAAGTTGCCACGTGACTCAACAGCTCGAATACTCAGGACCACAAACCAACTTATTAAAGATTCCACGACTGTCGCTGCTGAAGATATCTCGAAACTCCAGAGTGCATATTCTTGAAACGAGGGAAGGGAGTTATCAAGAGAAAGGTCTGTAGAATGGGACAAGAACTCTCCAGTGTCAGGCTTCTTCTGTCACATTCTATCAACACTTCTCTTGGGAGCTCCGTTCCCTGCTTTCAAGAATAGGCCCCCAGAAGTCAGAGGCCCTTCCTCCCGGACTTTATGGTTTACCTAAAATACACAAGCCGGATGTACCTCGGAGGCCCTACGTATGAGATAGCAAAGTATATTACAACACTCCTTCAACCAAAAATAGGAAAGACGGACAGCTTCATAAAAGACTCAGCACATTTTGTGGACAAATTGCATGCCTTAACTTTATCTCCAGGTGACGTCCTTGTGAGTTTTGATGTTGTTTTCTTTATTCACTATGGTACCCATCAAAACGACTATATGGAGCAGATAGAACGAGATTTTCCAGTGGACATCGCCAAATTGTTCAGACTCTGCCTAACCACCACTTACTTCCAATGGCAGGGTGAATTCTTCGAACAGAATGATGGTGTAGCAATGGGCAGTCCACTCAGTGCGGTAATAGCAAACTATTTTATGGAAAAATTCCAAGTAAATGCTCTGGCCACCGCTCCAAAGAAACTAAAGTGCTGGTTTCTGATACCTTTGTAGTTTGGAGCCACGGTGAAGACGAACTGCAGCAATTCTTGGTACATCTAAACTCTACCTCTTCTCTGGTCTACCTTTCCTGGATGTAATTGTGACAAGGAAACCTCGATCGTTATCTCAATAGTAGATCTAATCATCACCCTAGCCTTACAAAGAGGAGTGATCAAAACCCTATCGGAGCGGGCAAGAAGGATTTGCGAACCATCAGAGTTAGAAAAGGAGCTTAAACATCTGGAAAGGGTTTTCGGTTGTTGGTTGGATACATAGACAACAATTCAACAGAGCCACTCGCCCAAGAAACATCGAACTACGTAGACAACAAACGGAGGATGTTTAGGAGAAAGTTGGTTGGACTTGCTTACCATGGCCAAAGACAAACAGGATCCTTCATAGAATAGCAGAGCACAAGAGAAGTTCCAGACTGGGACAGATTCAGCATTGGCAGAACATGCACTTTCCAGAGGACACGATATTCGTTTTGAAGAGGTGGAGGTTTTGGATCGATTACAACGTTACTATCCTAGATTAACTAGAGAAGCCATTGAGATCTTTAAGCACGAGAAATCATCAACAGATTGCTAGTAAAAAAGCACAGCCTCTAACCTATCTGCAATTGTAACACTTTGTTACATTATTATAACAGTTAAGTTGGCATTCAGAAAAGTTGTGCATTAATTTATCAAACACTCATTATGACCCCGTAAAAGTTATAGGGGCTGATTTAAAAAATTAAAAGGAAAGTGAATGAACTTAGAATAATAGATGGCACGAGCCTAAATCGGCATCTGGTGAACCATTACTCATCATAGGGGTAGTTGGCATAACTTTATAAAATCACCCCTAAGTCAATTACTACATATTTGTTTGATTGGCCTTATTTTTTCAATTAGTCTTGAATGTTCTCATGCAACTAGTTAGGGCGTAGAAAACTTATATTTAATAAATTTAAGGGTTTTTTCGCAAAAATGCTCGGATTTGTATGTTTCTATTTTTTATGAAAAATGTCCTGTTATTGAGACCATCACAAATGTGATGTATAGCAGAATTCAACGTTGTCATAGTAGAACGACCTGATCTGAAACCGTTATTGAAGCAATATTCATAAACTAGTTCATTCAAAAATAACATTCATTTTTGTCGAATTTGGATGATTAAATTCATAAACATTCTAAAATACCAGTAAATTGACGACTTTGTTATACACTTTCATTAAAATATTTGTTATTTTTCTTTGTGGCTTCCTTCCTTATGACGGAGATACGAAATTTTCAAAATGTTGATGCAATTTCCAAAAAATGTAAACAAACTCGAGTATCTCGAGAACGTTTGGAGTTACGGAAATTTTGCAAGAGACTAAAAATGTTTAGAATGACTTTCTGTAGTCAACTAGGTCTACACTTAAAACCGGGTAAACGCAGTCAAAACTGGCAGAACGTCGGCGTCGTTTCAAATTTAATTGTTTTTTGAACTCTCTTTCTCTTGATACGGAATTTTCAAAATTTGTATGTAATTTCCACAAAAAAAAACGAAAACAAATATCTCGGGAACGGTTAGAGTTACGGGAATTTTGAAGAGACCAAAAATGTTTAGAATGTCTTTCTGCCCCAGTGGACTAGGTTTACATTCACTTAGAACTGGGTAAACGCGGTCAAAACTGGCAAAGCTTTAATTTCAAATTTAATTGTTTTTTGAACTCCCTGTATATGTTCAATCGTGTTGCGGTTAGCACGAGCTGAAAGAGCAGTTCAAGACGAACGTTTTGAGCTTTTTCCAGTCGCTGAAATCCAAAAAATAGAGGAGATACGGAATTTTCAAAATTTGCATGTAATATTCACAAAAAAACGTAAACAAACACGAATATCTCGGGAACGGTTAGAGTTACGGGAATTTTGCAAGAGACCAAAAATGTTCAGAATGTCTTTCTGCCCCAGTGGACTAGGTTTACATTCACTTAGAACTGGGTAAACGCGGTCAAAACTGGCAAAGCTTTAATTTCAAATTTAATTGTTTTTTGAACGCCCTGTATATGTTCAATCGTGTTGCGGTTAGCACGAGGTGAAAGAGCAGTTCAAGACGGACGTTTTGAGCTTTTTCCAGTCGCCGAAATCCAAAAAATAGAGGAGATACGGAATTTTCAAAATTTGCATGTAATTTCCACAAAAAAACGTAAACAAACACGAATATCTCGAGAACGGTTAGAGTTACGGGAATTTTGCAAGAGACCAAAAATGTTCAGAATGTCTTTCTGCCCCAGTGGACTAGGTTTACATTCACTTAGAACCGGGTAAACGCGGTCAAAACTGGCAAAGCTTTAATTTCAAATTTAATTGTTTTTTGAACGCCCTGTATATGTTCAATCGTGTTGCGGTTAGCACGAGGTGAAAGAGCAGTTTAAGACGAACGTTTTGAGATTTTTCCAGTCGCTTAAATCCAAAAAATAAAGGAGATACGGAATTTTCAAAATTTGCATGTAATATCCACAAAAAAACGTAAACAAACACGAATATCTCGGCAACGGTTAGAGTTACGGGAATTTTGCAAGAGACCAAAAATGTTCAGAATGTCTTTCTGCACCAGAATACTAGGTCTACATTTATTTAGAACCGGGTAAACGCGGTCAAAACTGCAAAGCTTTAATTCCAAATTTAATTGTTTTTTGAACTCCCTGTATATGTTCAATTGTGTTACGGTTAGCACGAGCTGAAAGAGCGGTTCAAGACGGACGTTTTGAGCATTTTTCAGTCGCCGAAATCCAAAAAATAGAGGAGATACGGAATATTGAAAATTTGCATGTAATTTCCACAAAAAAAACGTAAACAAACACGAATATCTCGGGAACGGTTAGAGTTAAAGGAATTTTGCAAGAGACCAAAAATGTTCAGAATGTCTTTCTGCCCCAGTGGACTAGGTTTACATTCACTTAGAACCGGGTAAACACGGTCAAAACTGGCAAAGCTTTGATTTCAAATTTAATTGTTTTTTGAACTCCCTGTATATGTTCAATCGTGTTGCGGTTAGCACGAGCTGAAAGAGCGGTTCAAGACGGACGTTTTGAGCTTTTTCCAGTCGCTGAAATCCAAAAAATAGCGGAAATACGGAATTTTCAAAATTTGTATGTAATTTCCACAAAAAAACGTAAACAAACACGAATATCTCGGGAACGGTTAGAGTTACGGGAATTTTGCAAGAGACCAAAAATGTTCAGAATGTCTTTCTGCACCAGTGGACTAGGTTTACATTCACTTAGAACCGAGTAAACGCGGTCAAAACTGGCAAAGCTTTAATTTCAAATTTAATTGTTTTTTGAACTCCCTGTATATGTTCAATCGTGTTGCGGTTAGTACGAGGTGAAAGAGCAGTTCAAGACGGACGTTTTGAGCTTTTTCCAGTAGCTAAAATCTAAAAAATAACGGAAATACGGAATTTTCAAAATTTGTATGTAATTTTCACAAAAAAACGTAAACAAACACGAATATCTCGGGAACGGTTAGAGTTACGGGAATTTTGCAAGAGACCAAAAATGTTCAGAATGTCTTTCTGCCCCAGTAGACTAGGTTTACATTCACTTCGAACCGGGTAAACGCGGTCAAAACTGGCAAAGCTTCAATTTCAAATTTAATTGTTTTTTGAACTCCCTGTATATGTTCAATCGTGTTGCGGTTAACACGAGCTGAAAGAGCGGTTCAAGTCGGACGTTTTAAGTTTTTTTCAGTAGCCGAAATCCAAAAAATAGGGGAGTTAGGGAATTTTCAAAATTTGTATGTAATTTCCACAAAAAAACGTAAACAAACACGAATATCTCGGGAACGGTTAGAGTTACGGGAATTTTGCAAGAGACCAAAAATGTTCAGAATGTCTTTCTGCACCAGTGGACTAGGTTTACATTCACTTAGAACCGGGTAAACGTAGTCACAACTGACAGAGCGTTAGTTTAAAATGTAACTGTGTTTCTTTTTGTTTTTTGAACACCCTGTATTGTTCAACCGTGTTGTGGTTAGCACAATAAATAAAATCAGTTTAAGACAAACATTTTGAGCTTTTTACAGTCGCTGAAACCCAAAAAATGGCGGAGATAGAGAATTTTCAAAATTTTGATGCAATTTCCAAAAAAAAGGTCGAATATCTCGCGAACTGTTAGAGTTACGGAAATATTGAAAGAGACCAAAAATGTTAAGAATGACTTTCTGCACCGAGTGGGCATTACATTCACTTAGTAGTAGTAGGGTAAACGCGGTCAAAAGTGACAATTTGTGTTGCTGTTAGCATGAGGTGAAAGACGAACATTTTAAGCTTTTTACAGTTCCTGAAACCCGCGAAAAATGCGGGAGATGCAAAACCTTTTAAAATATTTTGATGCAATTGCAAAAATAAAGTAAAAAAAAAAGTCGTTATGTGGCGTTCAATCACAAAAGCACCAAAACATCAGCAGAAACATAATCTCTTGATATCGGCCGAGCTTACACGGTCAAAAGCCGTAATTTACGGCGCATATTGAATTACCTGCTCGTTCTTCAGGCCTTGGCTGATCGACTCGAGATTTCTTGAAAAATTTTGCTCGATTTAGGTACGGTTTATGCTTGATGGCTAGTGTTGAAATACAAAGAGAGATGGACCGAGGATAAATTGCTTTTGATGCAATACAAGGTCCGTTCAACTTGTGCTTTATATTGTAGGGTCAAGTTCAGGGATTGCATCAAGTTGTCCAACTTTGATCGTGGGGTACACCGCCGATAATTTTTTCTACACCAAAAATGCCTTACTTTGAAATGCCTTCAAAATACCTCACAATGCCTCTATTATTGTTCAAAATGTCTTATAGTGAATATTTCCCTCATGTGTTAAATGTCCCATATGAGCAGTGCATTTTCACCAGAATGACAGCGACAATTCCACTCATGTACAAAAAATGCCATATATACGTCATCAAAACACGGTTTGCTATCGGCTAATAAGGAAGGAAGAGAGTTTGCTAGCGGATAAAAAAATCGGATAAATTTTGCTGTTGATTTCATCGTTTCCACGGATTTTCACTACACTTCTATTGTTGCAATGTCTCACCTTGAGATTTTTGCTGGCACTGTCAATTTTGATTTTTGTTCGTATTGTTTTGGTTATGGCTCGCTTCGGATAGAGTTCTACTGCAGAAAATCAAAAGAACCAGAAAAATTTATTTCTGCATACAAGGAAGTCGCAGTCTTATTATATTATTGATTATATTCATGGAATTGTCTTATCAAATACCATTTTCGAGCTCAGATTTTGAACAGGATAATTTTCTAAAGCTTGTCTTTCATAATTTCTTTATGGTATCAAAACTCGACCTGTTGTAGAGCCTATTGCTAGTACACTAATTGTTGTCTTTGCGCAGTTTTTTGACTTTTTATAACCAAACAATGTCAAACGCGATGTCAACAAAAATTAATGAACGGTTTGGAACTTGCTCAATGAGCTCCATTGAGCAATCTACAGGGTTTTTCAATAAAAAGAAGCCACCCTGAATATCTTCCAAAATAATTTCTCTGTTAAAAAATGCTAAGACACGTCAACAAAGATTGCAAGGGGGACATCTTTTTACGTAGGATTTGAATTTCTGCCATCAGCCCCTTTGCCGCCATAGCCACCCCCACTAAGTTTTCAAATGGCACCATACCCTCTGTGGCACATCGTTGGAAAGGGTATTTCATAAGGAATTAATTGCACTATTTTATTTGTACATTTGCTTTGAATTGAGACCAAAAAAAATAAAAAATACGTTTTTTGTTAACTGCAAAAATAATAGCAAATAGCGGTTATCATTTAATTAATGGCTCAAAATAACCTCCGTTAACTTCCATACAATAATACAAGCGACTTTGGAAGAGTTCGCGAACATTTGTGAGGACTTGCGATGTCAGTTGTCGGCATTCATGTATTATTCTCTAAGGTCTGCAATATTGGCCGGCTGTGCTGCATAGACTTTAGATTTTAAATGCCCTCATAGAAAAAAGTCCAACGGAGTGAGGTCGGCCATCTCGCAGGCCATTCCATGGGACCACGTCTACCAATCCATCTTCCAGGAAATCGATTGTTCAGATATTCTCGGGAAGTGAATAGTGTGGAGGTGCACCGTGTTGTTGGAAAATTAGTTGATTTTTAAATAAATTTTCATCATTTTCTAGTAGCTCTGTTATGGTCGGATCAACAGTGGTGTCAAGAAGCTCAAGATAAGTAGCGCCATTCAAATTACCGTCAATAAAAAATGGACCAACGATGTGGTCTCCTAAAATACCTGCCCAAACATTAAGTTTTTCTGGATATTGGGTATGGGTTTCCCTAAACCAATGTGGATTCGTGTCTGACCAATACCTACAGTTATGCCTGTTCACTTCTCCATTCAAAAAAAAAAACATACACTGATCACTGAAGCAAATATTGTACAACAAGTTCACGTTGTTTGTCAGATTAGTAGACATAATTTCACAAAATTGTAGTCTTCTATCATAGTCATCTTCGTTTAATTCCTGAACCAATTTTACCTTGTATGGATGAAAATTGTGTTTTTTAAAATTCTCCATACACTGCTTGTCGAAACACCCGATGCATGGGAAATTTGATTTAAAGACTGATTATTATCCATTGCAACGTGTCCCAAAACAGCAACTTCAATTGGTTCAGTAATAATTTGTTTCGGGTTGATGTTTTTTGTTTGTCCCTGAACCAGTTTCCATGAATTTTTGAATCAACTTTAAGACCAATTAATTTATCTGGATGAAAAATGTACAATTTCTATTTTTTCGGCAGTCGTGTAAACCATATTGACAATGTTCCTTCAAAACGAACTTACAAGTTGACCGACTGAGGCAAAAACATGGAATGGAAAACAGGTATTCGGTAGTGTTATCAGCAGTTTGACCAAAATAACAAAAAAATGTTTTTATTTTTTTTTGGTCTCAATTCAAAGCAAATGTACAAATAAAATAGCGCAATTAATTCCTAATGAAATGGGGGCATTTCGATGGAGGGGGGAGCTACTTTTCATTGAAAAACCTGTATAGTGGCAGCAAATCCAAAACATTTTCTTTATTCGGGAAGTATTCCCCAAAACATTTTCTTTATTCGGGAAATATTCCCCAAAATTACTAAAAAAATATGAAAATAAACTCATGCAGTTAAGAGATAACAAGTTTTCATGCAAAATTATCGGTAATTTTTATGCACTCGTGCAATTACCCCCGATAATGCCTTAAATTGCCTTGAAATACCTCGAAATGCCTTTAAATTATTTAAACTGCCTTAGAATGCTTTCAAATTTTTACCCATTTGTGGCATTCTTGAATTCAGTTATAAGGGCCCTGATATTGAAATAAAATAGGCGAATTTCCTGGACTAAACCACTCAAACCAGGTTAAGATTAAACTTAACCACTGAATTTTCCTTGACTTATGGTCTAAACCATGACGTCAAACTTAACCAGACGACCTAACCTGCCTTGGAGGATGGTTTGCCCGCATAATTAGGATTATTAGGTTAAATTCGTGTCAACAGGAGCTGTTAAAAGTGTAAAAGTTGTTTCGATTAGTATTAGTAATAATTTAAATTCATAATGGAGAGTTCAGTTTTCGTAAATGGCGAAGTTTTTACAACACATATGAAGCAGCTGAAATAGCTTACAGTATGAAACAGCTTACTAACATGTATGAACCCTTAACCTAATTAAAATTAAGATTTCAATGATTACCTATTGGTGTAATCTTTTTCTTTTGTAGATGAGTTTATTTTTTTTGTTATTTTGTGACCTGCTGATTTATTTTGAAGAATTGTAATTTGCTACAAAGTATAAAAACTTTTCTGTTAGTAGATGTTGCTGTTCTGTTAGTAAACAAATTTCAAATAATTCAAACCACTTTTTATTGATGTTTTACGTTGACAGGTGACAGAGTTTACTATGACGTCACAAAAGTTAACTACTGCGAATGTGTGTCGTCACGACTTAAACTTAACCACTCCAAAAAGTTTGATCGAGGAAATTGGCCTAAATGATAAACCTTGATGACATACACCCTCGAAACTAATTTTTATGGTCACGTGACAGTTTTTAGGTTAGATTAATTCAGTAGCATGTCTACTTTTACAATTTGTACATGACATCAGTACATGTCATAAGAATTTAATAAAAATTACTTCCTCCAGGTTACGTGACTGTTTTTCCAAATTTTAAAGACCCAAAAGCTTGAAATTGATTTTTTTTTAAAGTCACGTGACAGTTTTTAGGTTAGGTTAGGTTGCCTGAAATTACGGGTTATATTTTGACGTTTGCACGAATCTTCTAACTGTCATAGAAACCAAGTTAGCACGTGTCAAATAAAGACACTTATCGTTTAAAAGAAACAGTTGAAAAATTGGTAATTTAAATTTAGACAGTGGTAGTACTACAAGAACTACGTCACGTGACTTGATAATTCAATTTTTGAACTTGCAATACTGTAAAGGAAAGTTGACATCTGTCAAAATTAGTCACGTGAACTTTAAAACCGAGTTTAAACTTTGGAAAAGTAATAAATTAAATTTAGACAATAATTGTAAAAACTTATTTGTAAAAAATTGCAAAATACACGTCACGTGACGTTGGTAATGCAATTCTGAGCTTCCAACACTGTAAAGGCCAGTTGACATCTGTCAAAATTAGTCACGTGAACTTCAAAACGAAGTTTAAACTTTGGAAAATTGGTAAATTAAATTTAAACAGTTGTAAAAGCTGAAATTGTAAAACACACGTCACGTGACGTTGATAATGCAATTCTGAGCTTCCAACACTGTAAAGGCCAGTTGACATCTGTCAAAAATAATCACGTGACCTTTAAAATGTGGTCTAAACCTTAGCAATTTGGTAAATTGAATTTAGGCTATTTTAGACAGTTGTAAAAGCTTAAATTGCAAGAGACACATCACGTGACTTTGATTATGCAATTTTAGAGCTTGCAACATTGTAAAAGCCAGTCAACACCTGTCAAAAACAGTCACGTGGCCTTGAAAATGTAGTTTACACGTTTAAAATTTGGTAAATTAAGTTTAGACAGTTGTAAAAGCTGAAATTGCAAGAGACACATCACGTGACTTTGATTATGCAATTTTAGAGCTTGCAACATCATAAAAGCCAGTTGACACCTGTCAAAAACCGTCACGTGGCTTTTTAAATGTAGTTTAAACGTTGAAAATTTGGTAAATTAAGTTTAGACAGTTGTAAAAGCTGAAATTGTAAAATACACGTCACGTGACGTTGATAATGCAATTCTGAGCTTCCAACACTGTAAAGGCCAGTTGACATCTGTCAAAATTAGTCACGTGAACTTCAAAACGAAGTTTAAACTTTGGAAAATTGGTAAATTAAATTTAGACAGTTGTAAAAGCTGAAATTGTAAAATACACGTCACGTGACGTTGATAATGCAATTCTGAGCTTCCAACACTGTAAAGGCCAGTTGACATCTGTCAAAAATAATCACGTGACCTTTAAAATGTGGTCTAAACTTTAGCAATTTGGTAAATTGAATTTAGGCTATTTTAGACAGTTGTAAAAGCTTAAATTGCAAGAGACACATCACGTGACTTTGATTATGCAATTTTAGAGCTTGCAACATTGTAAAAGCCAGTCAACACCTGTCAAAAACCGTCACGTGGCCTTGAAAATGTAGTTTAAACGTTGAAAATTTGGTAAATTAAGTTTAGACAGTTGTAAAAGCTGAAATTGCAAGAGACACATCACGTGACTTTGATTATGCAATTTTAGAGCTTGCAACATTGTAAAAGCCAGTCAACACCTGTCAAAAACAGTCACGTGGCCTTGAAAATGTAGTTTAAACGTTGAAAATTTGGTAAATTAAGTTTAGACAGTTGTAAAGCTGAAATGGTAAAATACACGTTATGTGGAGTTGATTATGCAATTTTAAGCTTAAAACGATGTCAAAGGCAACTGACACCTGTCAAAAACAGTCACGTGACTTTAAAATGTAATGTAAACGTTGATCATTTGGTAAATTAAATTTGGACAGTTGTAAAAGCTGAAATTGAAAATACACGTACGGGACGTTGATAATGCAATTCTGAGCTTCCAACACTGTAAAGGCCAGTTGACATCTGTCAAAATTAGTCACGTGAACTTCAAAACGGAGTTTAAACTTTGGAAAATTAGTAAATTAAATTTAGACAGTTGTAAAAGCTGAAATTGTAAAATACACGTCACGTGACGTTGATAATGCAATTCTGAGCTTCCAACACTGTAAAGGCCAGTTGACATCTGTCAAAATTAGTCACGTGACCTTCAAAACGCAGTTTAAACTTTAGCAATTTGGTAAATTGAATTTAGGCTATTTTAGACAGTTGTAAAAGCTTAAATTGCAAGAGACACATCACGTGACTTTGATTATGCAATTTTAGAGCTTGCAACATCATAAAAGCCAGTTGACACCTGTCAAAAACCGTCACGTGGCCTTGAAAATGTAGTTTAAACGTTGAAAACTTGGTAAATTAAGTTTAGACAGTTGTAAAAGCTGAAATTGTAAAATACACGTCACGTGACGTTGATAATGCAATTCTGAGCTTCCAACACTGTAAAGGCCAGTTGACATCTGTCAAAATTAGTCACGTGACCTTCAAAACGCAGTTTAAACTTTAGCAATTTGGTAAATTGAATTTAGGCTATTTTAGACAGTTGTAAAAGCTTAAATTGCAAGAGACACATCACGGGACTTTGATTATGCAATTTTAGAGCTTGCAACATTGTAAAAGCCAGTTGACACCTGTCAAAAACCGTCACGTGGCCTTGAAAATGTAGTTTAAACGTTGAAAATTTGGTAAATTAAGTTTAGACAGTTGTAAAAGCTGAAATGGTAAAATGTTAAGTTGATAATGCAATTTTAAGCTTAAAACATGTCAAAGGCAACTGACACCTGTCAAAAACAGTCACGTGACTTTAAAATGTAATTTAAACGTTGATCATTTGGTAAATTAAATTAAGACAGTTGTAAAAGCTGAAATTGTAAAATACACGTTACGAAACGTTGACAATGCAATTTTGAGCTTGCAACACAGTAAAAGCCAGTTGACACCTGTCAAAAACCGTCACGTGGCCTTGAAAATGTAGTTTAAACGTTGAAAATTTGGTAAATTAAATTAGACAGTTGTAAAAGCTGAAATTGTAAAATACACGTTACGGAACGTTAGTAATGCAATTTTGAGCTTACAACACAGTAAAAGCCAGTTGATACCTGTCAAAAACAGTCACGTGGCCTTAAAAATGTAGTTTAAACGTTGAAAAATTGGTAAATTACTATAATAATTTGTAATAAATATTGTTTCAACTCAATATCATGCAACAATTCTGTTCTGATCAACTTTCAGTCAATTTTGTTATATTGATACACTGTATTGTCTACTGCAACGTATTACCTAAAAGATCGAAAAATTTCCTTGAAATAAGCATTATTTCGCTCAAAATTTCAATAAAAATACCAGAAAACATTTTGAAATATACAGACAGAATACCTCAAAATGCTTTGTAATAATGGAAAAGTGCCTCATATACACTTACCTGTAGTAAGGGGGCGTTCTAAAGGAAAATCTAACGTTCCATCTACGTAAAGTTCCCTGACTAAAAATGTGTCCTTTCTATTATTCCCTCTCGAACCATACAAGCAAGTGCTCTTAACGACCACAACTTGACCAGGAAATAAGGAATATTTCTTCAGATTATTCACATTCAACGGAACAGTCCTGCCATTGAACTTTGCCGTTTGCTCAAGTAAAATTGAGTGACTGTTAATTTTTCCTTCAGTCTCGCTGACCACTCGACCGTACAGCATTACGTTATCCTTTAAAAAAAAAAAAATCAATTAATATAAAAAGTCTAAATAAACCAATTTCAAACCTACACCATATGATTCTCCTTCGTCTTCAGTGATTGCTGGGTGTTTATGCTTTATGGAGCGGAACAAGTCCTCAATAGTGTCACTAACATGGAATCGTCTAACCCGTAACACGTCGTACATGATCAGTTGGTCGTATTTTAGACAATTATTGTCTGAACATGGTCGAATTTTCAACAAAACGTCTGCGGTTCTGGTAAAATTTGGGTTTGACGGTCCAAATTTACAACGGACTGTTCGGGCATCTGTACGTTTAGTATATGCTTGGGATTGAGTGCTGGAAAACTGTCTTTTTGTAGTTTTTTCTTTTTTTAATTTACTTTTACTTACCTGGGGGTACTGCTAAAATCTACTAAAGGTTCCGGTAGAACTTTGTTGGTGGTTTGCAAGGGTGTTTTCACTTGGGTGGGTCGAATCAGGTTTTTCTGTAACAGATTTAGATTTATTTATTTAACCACAATATACATGAAATGTATGTGCAGCAAGTCATCTTAACTCAAGTAAATAATTCCTACAATCTATAATATAACAAAACAGATAAAAATGCTGTGCAATCAGGAAGCTTATTATAAAACCGTAAATTAGGACAATTTTTAGCAGAGACTTGAAGTCGCCTGCGAGGTAAACGCAATAAATTAGCGTTTCTGGTGTTAAACGAATGCACTTGAGAGTGCATGGTGTAAAGCGATTTACTCTTATGAATTTCATTTATGCAGCCCAACATGCCGATGGAAATGTTAAGATTTTCAAATCCTTAAAATGCTGTCTACAAGAATCTCTAGGTCCAAGCCTCAACATGGTTCGGATCGCTCGCTTTTGGAGCCGGAAGATTCGAATAGAATGAGCAGAGCCACCCCAAACTGCTATACCATACTGAATTTTCGAGTGAAACAATGCAAAATATGCCGTTCTTAGGACTTTTAGTTCTAATGTGTCTCTCAGATGTCGCAACATAAATATGACAGTGGCAAGTTTATTGGAAAGGCAGTCAATATGCGCATTCCAACTCAGACGATCATCAATAGTCACTCCCAACAAAGTGACGGTATTACCCTTAGACACGTTATCCGAAGTAGAGAGAATCAACTCTTGAGTTTTAATGTGATTTAAGACTAATTTATTATTAGAAAACCAAGACTCCCCAGAACGAAACAACAGCTCCGAGAGTGTAGCTGACATAACGGTTGTGTCGTCAGCGAACAGATAACAATTGGCTGGCTTTACATACTCTGAAAAATCATGTAGATTATAAAAAGAAGAGGACCCAAAACTGATCCCTGCGGAACACCTCGCTTTAGTGGCAAAACAGAGGACAGCTTTCCATTTGCCTCGACACACTGAGAGCGGTCCAGCAGATAAGACTGGAAAAACCTTAGACAAGCAGGGCCAAAACCGATCTTTGTCAGTTTCTCCAACAGCAGGGTGTGGTCAACGCAATCAAATGCCTTTGAAACGTCATAAAGAGATAACTGCACTTGATCACCCCTTTCAAGCCCCTCAACAACGCCAGATATAACATGCACAGTTGACCTGCCAGGCAGAAAGCCGAACTGCTCTGCGCAAAAGAACGACACCTCAAGCAAATAATCAAGAATTAAGTCTTTTAAGATAATTTCAAATAATTTGCCAAATATAGGAATAATTGAAATCGGACGGTCATTATTTAAGTCAGACTTTGAACCTTTTTTAAATATAGGAATTACTTTGGCACGCTTAAACATCGTGGGAAAAACAGAGGTGGCTAAAGAGGTGTTGTATAGATGTGATAAGAGAGGTATCAAGAAACATTCAGTATTTTTGACTATCGCGCTATTAAAATGATAAATATCTAAACACGAAGAATTTTTCAACTTTGTAATGGCTTGGGATACCATTTCATATGTTATGTAAGGGAAGTAGAAAAAGTGTTTACTAACTTAACAATATAATGACATACCTAAATTAGATGTCTGGAAATGTCGATTGACTAGATAATTTATTGTATATTTCAATGTTATTGAAGTTTTAATTAAAATTCATCATAACGTTCTCCAGATATTACAAAAAAAAGTTTCGACCATCAAAAACAGTAGAACCATACACCATCAAGTTATTTAATGACATTTTAGGTCCAATAGTCGTGTAGCTTTTGCATCGACTGTCCTAAATTATAAATACAGGGTGTCCTATGTAAAGTAGCGGAGTTTCGTGGCTTTTCCCCCAAACACTTTCAGGGCAATTTTTAATGGAAGGTAAAAACATATTTGACCCTAAATATTACAGAAACTATATCAACATTTTGTATTGCAATATTTAGGTCACTGTGTCTTGAAGAGCTGCAAGTAAAATATACAGAGTGTCCCGTATCAAATAAAGTAGTTTTGTGACACTAGAAGCTAGTTTTTTAGTTATCTGTTGGTTATCATTTTGGAGGAGGGGCAGTTCCATACAAACATTTTGAGCTTTTTACAGTCGCAGAAACCCCAAAAATTGCAGAAATATACGATATTTTCAAAATTTTCAAGCAATTTCAAAAAAGTCGAATATCTCGGAAACGATTACGTTAGGAAGATTTTGCAAGAGACCACAAATGTTCAGAATGACTATCTGCACCCAGTTGACTAGGTTTACACCCACTTAGAGCCGCGTAAACGCGGTCACAACTGGTAGAGCGTTAGTTTCAAATTTAACTGTTTTTCTTTGTGTTTTTTGAACACCCTGTATATGTTCAATCATGTTGCGGTTAGTACGAGATGAAAGAGCAGTCCAAGACGAACATTTTGAGCTACTTACAGTCGCTGAAAAATAAAAAATGGCGGAGATACAAGGTTTTCAAAATTTTGATACAATTTTCAATAAAAAATACAAAAAATCGAATATCTCGGAAACGGTTAAAGTTATGAAACTTTTGCAAAAATCCATAAATGTTCAGAATGACATTCTACACCTAGTGGACTAGGTTTACCCCCACTTGGAACCGGGTAAACGCTGTCACAACTGGCAGAGCGTTAGTTTCAAATTTAACTGTTTTTCTTTGTGTTTTTTGAACACCCTGTATATGTTCAATCATGTTGCGGTTAGTACGAGATGAAAGACAGTTCAAGACGAACATTTTGAGCTACTTACAGTCGCTGAAAAATAAAAAATGGCGGAGATACAAAGTTTTCAAAATTTTGATACAATTTTCAATAAAAAATGCAAAAAATCGAATATCTCGGAAACGGTTAAAGTTACGAAACTTTTGCAAAAATCCATAAATGTTCAGAATGACATTCTACACCTAGTGGACTAGGTTTACCCCACTTGGAACCGGGTAAACGCTGTCACAACTGGCAGAGCGTTAGTTTCAAATTTAACTGTTTTTCTTTGTGTTTTTTGAACACCCTGTATATGTTCAATCATGTTGCGGTTAGTATGAGATGAAAGAGCAATTTAAGACGAACATTTTGAGGTTTTTACAGTAGCCAAAAACACCAAAAAGGGCGGAGATACAAAATTTTAAAAATTTGGATGCAAATTTCAAAAAAAGTGGAAAAGTCTAATATCTCGGAAACGGTTAGAGTTACAGACATTTTGCAAGATACCAAAAATGATCAGAATGACTTTTTGCACCCAATGGACTAGGTTTTACTTACTTACAAACGAGTGAACGCAGTCACAACTGGCAGAGCGTTGGTTACAAATGTAACTGTTTTTTGGGTTTTTAACACCCTGTATTTCAATTGTGTTGCGGTTAATACAAGGTGATATTGATTAGTTCAAGTGATCAGTTCAAGACAAACATTTAGAGCGTATTACAGTCGCTGAAACACCAAAAATGGCGGAGATGTGCAATTTCTGAGAAATAACCCAATCAAAAATTTAAAAAATCCAAAAAAATTTTTTTTTTTTTTTAAAATTTTAAAATGTGGTCATCAGTATAGATCTCAGAAACGTAAACATGCAAACCGTTTTAACTTAACATCAACCGTTTGTCTGCCTTACAAATATGGAAAATTTAAATGTTTAATGGTAAATAAAAATCTCAAAAACGACCAAATTTAGAAAGAAACTTTTCGGAATAAGAATTGTCGAGTTCAAGTCGCAGAATCGAAAAATTGTATCAATTACTAGTTGCCGAACAAAAATCCGTTATTGTCACTGAATTCATGTAAATGTGACAACTCTGTTGCCCTGTTAGCCCTTTTTGTTATACATTTTTTGATGCAAACCATCATGTTGGATACTTTCCTAGTTGGTCACCCGGTACTATAGTTTATGTTCAAAATCAATCAAACAACAAGTTGATTTGTTTAAACTTGCACGACATTTATATCTCTTAGTTAATAATAAAAACAAACTTAAACAGTCAAAGTTACTATACAATTCATTGCTATTTAGAAAATATAAATAGGTAGTTCAAATTTGATAGCACGTTCGACGAATTTATTTCCAGTCATAACAAAGAACACAAAGATAGCGTTCTTAAAGGCTGGTATAATACCTTTTTTGTTTTTGGTCAGTGGCTGTCCCATATACCCTCATTTATCATTACCAAAAAATATCACAATAACATAATTAATTAAATAAACATTATAGAAAAACGTACTCTTTTAATAATAATAATTTAGCATAAAAAAACTATAAATATAAACATTACAAATATTTGGATACTTTTACTATTCTTTCAAAACACCAATATGGATTTCTACCTCGTAGATCAACAGAATTGGCCATATACAGGGTGGTCCAGTTTTAAATGTCAATAATTCACCAATCCATAGCCAATTAAAAAATAAGTTGACATTCATTATGTCATTTTCCTGAAAAGTGCTTCCTAAGGAAAATACAGTCCTTCAAATTTCTGTTTAAAAAATCGTTTTTTTTTTGTCATAACTGTCAGACCGTTGGAGCAATATTGATCAAATTTGGAACAAGCACTTTATTACACGTTATTACGGTCAAAGACCCAAAACTAACCCAACCCAACTTAAAAATTGTCTTGGAAACGGAAAATTTACTTAAGAAGTTTAAAAAATATTATTGTAGCCAGTTTTCATAGTTTCCAGACAAACTGAAAGGCTTTAGTTTTGAAAATTGACTTTTCATGCAAATCTAGAGACTTTAATACTGAAAATTGACTTGTAGACATAAAAACTACTTTTTCAAGAATTTGTTACTACAAATTCATATATCTAAACCTTAAAAATTGACTTGAACCCCAAAATGTGACTGAACTAATGAAAAGTGACATCAGAAGCTTAAAATTTGCATTTGAAGTAAGTTTTCATAATTTGAAGACAAATTTCAATATTTTAGTCTTGAAAATAGTCTTAGATGCAGGACATTGACATTAGATTCATGAAAATTGTCTTGAAAACGAACTTTTCGTGCTTTTTACTTTGCTTTTCATTTTCTTCGAATTCTGGACTATTTTTAGTGCTTCAGAACTGCTTTCAGCTTGGAAAATCGAGTTTCAAGACTATCTTCACCAAGTTATTGACATAGCAAACTTAAAAAACAATTTTTACATTCTTCATAGACTTAAAATGGCATTCCAAGCTTTGTCACTATTAAATAGACTTCTAGACACCCCAGTGCTAAAAATTCGGGTATTTCTTAATAAACTAGACTGTTTTTAGTGTTTTAAGGCTGTTTTCAGTGCCTCAAATCGAGTTTCAAGACTATCTTTACAAAGTTTTTGACTTATCAGGCCTAAAAGCCAGTGTGTCCACTGACCATAGTCTTGAAAATGTTATTTCAAGCTTCTTCACTATTAAATTGACTTCTACACTCATAGGTGCAATAAATTGTAGCATCTCTAAGAAATTCAGACTGTTTTTAGTGCTTTTTAAGACTGAAAAATCGAGTTTAAGACTATTTCCAAAAGTCAAGTTTCTTCAGTAATAAAAGTATAAGTAATTTTTATAGAAATAAAATGTCCGAAAATTTAATTTACTTCTAGACTTGTTGTCCAGTCCAGAAAATTGAGTTGTACACCAATTAAAGTCTTGAAAATATACTTTTGGACTCTCTTTAGTCCTAGTAAAGTCAGTTCTAGCATTAAAAGTCAAATTTATATTATTTTTAGTAGTAAAAAATGAGTTTCATGCACAATACAATCTTTGTCTTGATTTCCGGACTTTTTTTAGTTCTTGAATGCCAGTTTCAGACACTCAACCAGGATGGCAGTCTGAGACAGCGAATCATAAGACCATTCCTAGTAGTAAAAAAGTTTTTAGACTATTCAGTACAAATTTGGACTCTCACAAGTCTTGAATGTTCAGTTTTACACTATAAAACGATTTTTTAAATTGAAATTTGATGGGCTGTATCTTAGGAAACGTTTTTCAGAAAAATGACATAATGCAAGTCAACTTATTTTTTGATTAGCTATCAAATGGTGAATTATTGACACTTAAAACTGGACCACCCTGTATAATACACTTACTTATAGGTATAATGGAAAACCTTGACAAAAATATTAAAATTGCTGGAATATATTTCTGTCAAAGGCATTTGACAGTATCAACCATGCCCTTTTAATAGAAAAACTGGCAAACTACGGTATACGAGGCATCTGTTCTAATTTGCTCGAATCTTATTTGCAGAACAGAAGACAAGCGGTCTGCGTGACACAAAATAGTGAATCGTACATATCACGGCCGAGAGATATTCCTCAAGGAATACCGCAGGGATCCATTTTGGGCCCGCTACTGTTTTTGGTTTATGTCAACGAGCTTGCGGAGCGGTTCAATGGGAATATGGTCTGCCAATATGCCGACGATACGTCCGTTGTCTTGGCAGATCTCTCTGAGAATGCCTTGTCTGCGGCGTGTTCGTTGGCCATCCAAGATATGGAAAACTGGTGCTCAGACAATTGCTTAAAACTAAACCTACAACAAACTGGTTTGATTAACTTTAGTAAAAGTAAACCAAATTATTCACTTTATGTCCCCTCTCATGGCAAGGCTACCCCAGTAAGTGAGAGCATAAAGTTTCTGGGAGCCACGATGGACCATGGAAGTTTGGTTGGGAGATCAACTGTCAGATACTCGTATCTAGATTGTGCTCTTTTACGCACACTTCGAGATGTTCTCACTATCCAATCAATCCGGACATACTATCTTTCTTGTATCCAGTCATTGATCACCTACACTGTCTTGTTCTGGGGTGCTTCTAGTAGCAGCGCATCAGTGTTTGTTGCACAAAAACTCATTATTCGTGTGATTTTTAACCCAGGACGAGCTGCAGGCCTTACTTTGATAGGCTTGATGTATTTACCGCCCCATCTTTATACTTTTTCTCCCTGGTAATGTTTATGAGAAAGAACCCTCATTTGTTTCCTAAGAACCGTGATCATTACGCCCTAGGAATGTCAATTGAGACTAGAGGTGCAAGTGAACCCCGCATCCCTCAACACAAGTATGATGATTTGTATATCATTTTGTTGGCAAATAAAGTTTATTATTATTATTATAAATATAATACTAAAATCTACAAACAAAACGGCAAATTTTAAAACTAGAAATTAACATTTTACATTAAAACAATAAGTATTCTTAGACAGTTTTTGACAGAGTTAGGCAGGATTTTCATTTAAAAATCAAATACTAAATGTTTTTTTATTTGATTTTTAACTACTTCACACAAAAACCAAAACAATATGCAACTCAAACAAAATCACGCCAGTTGATTCATAATAATCTCTCGGCGATAAAAAAAAGTGTAAACAGCTCGGTATCTGAAAATATCTTACTCAGTCATATTGGGTTTCCTGAAACCGAATGTAAGGCAAAGTCAGCAGAAGCAAACGAATGGGAATAATATGCAAGTGTTGGGTAGCATATAGATAAAAAGTTTAAATCAAAACTGTTTATCAAAATATTTTTCTATAATTAATAACGAATATTTTAATAGAAAAAGTGGAATTTTTTAAAATAATAGTATATTATTAACCAAGGTTTAGACAGAAGCTGTCTAAACCGTGGATAATATACCATTTTTTCCACTATTAACCATATTTTTGATGGTCCTTTTATTGAAAATTTAAAAATTCAAGATAACAACAAAACAAAAACATGAAGGGACAACCCACCGCCCTCTATACTAGAAAGCCTAAAGTGTCACTTTTAATGGCGGCGTTAGCGGTTTTCGTTTTATACACAAACCTATTCAGATGCACTAAGAAATATGTATTTTTTTAATTGTTTCATGTAGTTGATTGCAAGTTGTGAGTGAAAAATCAAAAAAATGTTCATTCCTGATCCAGATATGTGTTAGATTACGCTTTTTATGCACAATCAAGTCCAGCCTAAACAAATTGGTTAGAACATTTGTCCTGGAAAGTAAAACACACAGCAAACTAGTTCAATATAAGAAAATCTGTAAATCCTTGAAACTATAGGTAAGCAAAACTGGTAAATGGTTCTATGTTATTACCAAGAACATTCATTCAAAGTTATTTTTGTTGCTCTCACAATGAAGGATGCTTTAAAATGTAACTCACATACCTGTGCATGTAACAAGTACCTAATAAGTTTACTGTACTAGAAAGCTCTTGTACCTACCATTGAGTATAGTGTTGGAGTAAAATCATCCCACTTCAAAGTGTTCAACCACTGTTGAGTTAGATCCGGTTTTTTGTAAAGTAAAAACCTGACACGGTTGGGCTTTTTCCTGAATTGCTGTTACAATGTGGCTTGAAAAACTTATGAACGACAGCAAACAAAAATAACTTACGCAAATAACCTCAAGTTTTGATTTTAAACCGTAAAAATTCATCTAATCCTCAAAAAACTCAATTTCCACAATACAAACTGTCACCACTATTCCCGCCATATTGGAATTTTTGACAAGCACCTTCTAGGCTTTCTAGTATAGTAGGCGGTGGACAACCTAATTTATCTGTCTCTGTCAAGTCAAGTATATCTTAATGGACATTGACATTATTATTTACCTAGGTCAATAATATTTCATTTTTGTCGTGTTTGTGCCAGACTAGAACTAGAGATTAGACTCTATTTTTTCCCCTAGGTCAACAATGACCATTAAGGTAGAGAAAACTAATTTCTCAAGTTACTAATCGGTCAATAATGGTATGTTTATTATGTTAGTAGTGGAAAAAGTATATTAAAAATTAAGAACAGTAAGGAGGTTTACTGATTGATGACAAAGTTTATTGGTATTTTCAATTTTTTTTCTGATTTTTTTATTTGCTACTTTGAATGCACATTTTATCCCAATTTCACTCATGTGTCACATGTTTTGTTCAATTGTTAAGTTTTTATGGATCTTTGACCATATAATTAATTTATTTTTTGATATTTTCTTGGCTTTAGGTCAGAGTACTTTCTTGTAGAGGCCTCTGGGAGTTTTCAAAATGGTTCTAGAAGCTTCTGACGATTTCAAACAATTCTTAGAAGATTTCGAGTACTTGTAGAAGCCTCTGGAGTTATTAGAAGATTTGCAGTAATATTTAGAGAGCTCTGGAACTTTCAAAATGGTTCTAGAGGCTTCTGGCAATTTAAAACAATTCTTGAAATGTTTAGAGTACTTGTAGAAGCCTCTGGGAGTTATTAGAAGGTTTGCAGTAATATTTAGAGAGCTCTGGAACTTTCAAAATGGTTCTAGAGGCTTCTGGCAATTTAAAACAATTCTTAGAAGATTTAGAGTACTTGTAGAAGCCTCTGGGAGTTATTAGAAGGTTTGCAGTCATATTTAGAGAGCTCTGGAACTTTCAAAATGGTTCTAAGGCTTCTGGCAATTTAAAACAATTCTTAAATGGAGTACTTGTAGAAGCTCTGGGAGTTATTAGAAGCAGTCATATTTAGAGAGCTTTGGAACTTTCAAAATGGTTCTAGAGGCTTCTGGCAATTTAAAACAATTCTTAGAAGATTTAGAGTACTTGTAGAAGCCTCTGGGAGTTATTAGAAGGTTTGCAGTCATATTTAGAGAGCTCTGGAACTTTCAAAATGGTTCTAGAGGCTTCTGGCAATTTAAAACACTTCTTGAAATGTTTAGAGTACTTGTAGAAGCCTCTGGGAGTTATTAGAAGGTTTGCAGTAATATTTAGAGAGCTCTGGAACTTTCAAAATGGTTCTAGAGGCTTCTGGCAATTTAAAACAATCTTTAGAATGATTAGAGTACTTGTAGAAGCATCTGGGAGTTATTAGAAAGTTTGCAGTCATATTTAGAGAGCTTTGGAACTTTCAAAATGGTTCTAGAGGCTTCTGGCAATTTAAAACAATTCTTAGAAGATTTGGAGTACTTGTAGAAGCATCTGGGAGTTATTAGAAGGTTTGCAGTCATATTTAGAGAGCTCTGGAACTTTCAAAATGGTTCTAGAGGCTTCTGGCAATTTAAAACAATTCTTAGAAGATTTGGAGTACTTGTAGAAGCCTCTGGGAGTTATTAGAAGTTTGCAGTAATATTTAGAGAGCTCTGGAAC
Source organism: Ips nitidus (assembly GCA_018691245.2). NCBI lineage: Eukaryota > Metazoa > Arthropoda > Insecta > Coleoptera > Curculionidae > Ips > Ips nitidus. The sequence goes on from CM042798.1 coordinate 7,722,648, forward strand.
TTTCAAAATGGTTCTAGAGGCTTCTGGCAATTTAAAACAATTCTTAGAAGATTTAGAGTACTTGTAGAAGCCTCTGGGAGTTATTAGAAGGTTTGCAGTCATATTTAGAGAGCTCTGGAACTTTCAAAATGGTTCTAGAGGCTTCTGGCAATTTAAAACAATTCTTAGAAGATTTAGAGTACTTGTAGAAGCCTCTGGGAGTTATTAGAAGGTTTGCAGTCATATTTAGAGAGCTCTGGAACTTTCAGAATGGTTCTAAAAGCTTCTGACAATTTCAAACAATCTTTAGAATGATTAGAGTACTTGTAGAAGCATCTGGGAATTATTAGAAAGTTTGCAGTCATATTTAGAGAGCTTTGGAACTTTCAAAATGGTTCTAGAGGCTTCTGGCAATTTAAAACAATTCTTAGAAGATTTTAGAGTACTTGTAGAAGCATCTGGGAGTTATTAGAAGGTTTGCAGTCATATTTAGAGAGCTCTGGAACTTTCAAAATGGTTCTAGAGGCTTCTGGCAATTTAAAACAATCTTAGAAATGATTAGTAGAAGTACTTGTAGAAGCCTCTGGTTCTAAAGGCTTCTGGCAGTTATTAGAAGTTTTGCAGTAGTATATTTAGAGAGCTCTGGAACTTTCAAAATGGTTCTAGAGGTTTCTGGCAATTTAAAACAATTCTTAGAAGATTTAGAGTACTTGTAGAAGCCTCTGTGAGTTATTAGAAGGTTTGCAGTCATATTTAGAGAGCTCTGGAACTTTCAAAATGGTTCTAGAGGCTTCTGGCAATTTAAAACAATTCTTAGAAGATTTAGAGTACTTGTAGAAGCCTCTGGGAGTTATTAGAAGGTTTGCAGTAATATTTAGAGAGCTCTGGAACTTTCAAAATGGTTCTAAAAGCTTCTGACAATTTCAAACAATCTTTAGAATGATTAGAGTACTTGTAGAAGCATCTGGGAATTATTAGAAAGTTTGCAGTCATATTTAGAGAGCTTTGGAACTTTCAAAATGGTTCTAGAGGCTTCTGGCAATTTAAAACAATTCTTAGAAGATTTAGAGTACTTGTAGAAGCCTCTGGGAGTTATTAGAAGGTTTGCAGTCATATTTAGAGAGCTCTGGAACTTTCAAAATGGTTCTAGAGGCTTCTGGCAATTTAAAACACTTCTTGAAATGTTTAGAGTACTTGTAGAAGCCTCTGGAGTTATTAGAAGGTTTGCAGTCATATTTAGAGAGCTCTGGAACTTTCAAAATGGTTCTAGAGGCTTCTGGCAATTTAAAACACTTCTTGAAATGTTTAGAGTACTTGTAGAAGCCTCTGGGAGTTATTAGAAGGTTTGCAGTCATATTTAGAGAGCTCTGGAACTTTCAAAATGGTTCTAGAGGCTTCTGGCAATTTAAAACAATTCTTAGAAGATTTAGAGTACTTGTAGAAGCATCTGGGAGTTATTAGAAGGTTTGCAGTAATATTTAGAGAGCTCTGGAACTTTCAAAATGGTTCTAGAGGCTTCTGGCAATTTAAAACAATTCTTAGAAGATTTGGAGTACTTGTAGAAGCATCTGGGAGTTATTAGAAAGTTTGCAGTCATATTTAGAGAGCTCTGGAACTTTCAAAATGGTTCTAGAGGCTTCTGGCAATTTAAAACAATTCTTGAAATGTTTAGAGTACTTGTAGAAGCCTCTGGAGTTATTAGAAGGTTTGCAGTAATATTTAGAGAGCTCTGGAACTTTCAAAATGGTTCTAGAGGCTTCTGGCAATTTAAAACAATTCTTAGAAGATTTAGAGTACTTGTAGAAGCATCTGGGAGTTATTAGAAGGTTTGCAGTAATATTTAGAGAGCTCTGGAACTTTCAAAATGGTTCTAGAGGCTTCTGGCAATTTAAAACAATTCTTAGAAGATTTGGAGTACTTGTAGAAGCCTCTGGGAGTTATTAGAAGGTTTGCAGTCATATTTAGAGAGCTCTGGAACTTTCAAAATGGTTCTAGAGGCTTCTGGCAATTTAAAACAATTCTTGAAATGTTTAGAGTACTTGTAGAAGCCTCTGGGAGTTATTAGAAGTTTGCAGTAATATTTAGAGAGCTCTGGAACTTTCAAAATGGTTCTAGAGGCTTCTGGCAATTTAAAACAATTCTTAGAAGATTTAGAGTACTTGTAGAAGCCTCTGGGAGTTATTAGAAGGTTTGCAGAAATATTTAGAGAGCTCTGGAACTTTCAAAATGGTTCTAGAGGCTTCTGGCAATTTAAAACAATTCTTGAAATGTTTAGAGTACTTGTAGAAGCCTCTGGGAGTTATTAGAAGGTTTGCAGTAATATTTAGAGAGCTCTGGAACTTTCAAAATGGTTCTAGAGGCTTCTGGCAATTTAAAACAATCTTTAGAATGATTAGAGTACTTGTAGAAGCCTCTGGGAGTTATTAGAAGGTTTGCAGTCATATTTAGAGAGCCATGGAACTTTCAAAATGGTTCTAGAGGCTTCTGGCAATTTAAAACACTTCTTGAAATGTTTAGAGTACTTGTAGAAGCCTCTGGGAGTTATTAGAAGGTTTGCAGTCATATTTAGAGAGCTCTGGAACTTTCAAAATGGTTCTAGAGGCTTCTGGCAATTTAAAACACTTCTTGAAATGTTTAGAATACTTGTAGAAGCCTCTGGTGAGTTATTAGAAGGTTTGCAGTCATATTTAGAGAGCTCTGGAACTTTCAAAATGGTTCTAGAGGCTTCTGGCAATTTAAAACAATTCTTAGAAGATTTGGAGTACTTGTAGAAGCATCTGGGAGTTATTAGAAAGTTTGCAGTCATATTTAGAGAGCTCTGGAACTTTCAAAATGGTTCTAGAGGCTTCTGGCAATTTAAAACAATCTTTAGAATGATTAGAGTACTTGTAGAAGCCTCTGGGAGTTATTAGAAGGTTTGCAGTAATATTTAGAGAGCTCTGGAACTTTCAAAATGGTTCTAGAGGCTTCTGGCAATTTAAAACAATTCTTAGAAGATTTAGAGTACTTGTAGAAGCCTCTGGGAGTTATTAGAAGGTTTGCAGTAATATTTAGAGAGCTCTGGAACTTTCAAAATGGTTCTAGAGGCTTCTGGCAATTTAAAACAATTCTTAGAAGATTTGGAGTACTTGTAGAAGCATCTGGGAGTTATTAGAAGTTTGCAGTCATATTTAGAGAGCTCTGGAACTTTCAAAATGGTTCTAGAGGCTTCTGGCAATTTAAAACACTTCTTGAAATGTTTAGAGTACTTGTAGAAGCCTCTGGGAGTTATTAGAAGGTTTGCAGTAATATTTAGAGAGCTCTGGAACTTTCAAAATGGTTCTAGAGGCTTCTGGCAATTTAAAACAAATGATTAGAGTACTTGTAGAAGCATCTTAGAAGTAGTCATATTTAGAGAGCTTTGGAACTTTCAAAATGGTTCTAGAGGCTTCTGGCAATTTAAAACAATTCTTGAAATGTTTAGAGTACTTGTAGAAGCCTCTGGGAGTTATTAGAAGGTTTGCAGTAATATTTAGAGAGCTCTGGAACTTTCAAAATGGTTCTAGAGGCTTCTGGCAATTTAAAACAATTCTTGAAATGATTAGAGTACTTGTAGAAGCCTCTGGAGTTAATAGAAGTTTGCAGTCATATTTAGAGAGCTCTGGAACTTTCAAAATGGTTCTAGAGGCTTCTGGCAATTTAAAACAATTCTTAGAAGATTTGGAGTACTTGTAGAAGCATCTGGGAGTTATTAGAAAGTTTGCAGTCATATTTAGAGAGCTCTGGAACTTTCAAAATGGTTCTAGAGGCTTCTGGCAATTTAAAACAATTCTTAGAAGATTTGGAGTACTTGTAGAAGCATCTGGGAGTTATTAGAAGGTTTGCAGTAATATTTAGAGAGCTCTGGAACTTTCAAAATGGTTCTAGAGGCTTCTGGCAATTTAAAACAATTCTTAGAAGATTTGGAGTACTTGTAGAAGCATCTGGGAGTTATTAGAAAGTTTGCAGTCATATTTAGAGAGCTCTGGAACTTTCAAAATGGTTCTAGAGGCTTCTGGCAATTTAAAACACTTCTTGAAATGCTTAGAGAGTACTTGTAGAAGCCTCTGGTTTAGAGTTATTAGAAGGTTTGCAGTAATATTTAGAGAGCTCTGGAACTTTCAAAATGGTTCTAGAGGCTTCTGGCAATTTAAAAATCAAATCTTAGAAGCATTTGGAGTACTTGTAGAAGCTTTGGAACTTTCTGGTTCTAGAGTTATTAGAAATGTTTGCTTGTAGAAGTTTCTGGGAGTTATTAGAAGAGTAATATTTAGAGAGCTCTGGAACTTTCAAAATGGTTCTAAAAGAGGTTTCTGGCAATTTAAAACAATTCTTAGAGAGGCTTCTGGCATTTGGAGTACTTGTAGAAGCATCTGGGAGTTATTAGAAAGTTTGCAGTCATATTTAGAGAGCTCTGGAACTTTCAAAATGGTTCTAGAGGCTTCTGGCAATTTAAAACAATTCTTGAAATGTTTAGAGTACTTGTAGAAGTTTCTGGGAGTTATTAGAAGGTTTGCAGTAATATTTAGAGAGCTCTGGAACTTTCAAAATGGTTCTAAAAGCTTCTGACAATTTCAAACAATCTTTAGAATGATTAGAGTACTGGTAGAAGCATCTGGGAATTAATAGAAAGTTTGCAGTCATATTTAGAGAGCTTTGGAACTTTCAAAATGGTTCTAGAGGCTTCTGGCAATTTAAAACAATTCTTAGAAGATTTGGAGTACTTGTAGAAGCATCTGGGAGTTATTAGAAAGTTTGCAGAAATATTTAGAGAGCTCTGGAACTTTCAAAATGGTTCTAAAGGCTTCTGGCAATTTAAAACAATTCTTGAAATGTTTAGAGTACTTGTAGAAGCCTCTGGGGGTTAATAGAAGGTTTGCAGTCATATTTAGAGAGCTCTGGAACTTTCAAAATGGTTCTAGAGGCTTCTGGCAATTTAAAACAATTCTTAGAAGATTTAGAGTACTTGTAGAAGCATCTGGGAGTTATTAGAAGAGTTTGCAGTAATATTTAGAGAGCTCTGGAACTTTCAAAATGGTTCTAGAGGCTTCTGGCAATTTAAAACAATTCTTAGAAGATTTGGAGTACTTGTAGAAGCCTCTGGGAGTTATTAGAAGATTTGCAGTAATATTTAGAGAGCTCTGGAACTTTCAAAATGGTTCTAGAGGCTTCTGGCAATTTAAAACAATTCTTAGAAGATTTGGAGTACTTGTAGAAGCATCTGGGAGTTATTAGAAAGTTTGCAGTCATATTTAGAGAGCTCTGGAACTTTCAAAATGGTTCTAGAGGCTTCTGGCAATTTAAAACAATTCTTGAAATGTTTAGAGTACTTGTAGAAGCCTCTGGGAGTTATTAGAAGGTTTGCAGTAATATTTAGAGAGCTCTGGAACTTTCAAAATGGTTCTAGAGGCTTCTGGCAATTTAAAACAATCTTTAGAATGATTAGAGTACTTGTAGAAGCCTCTGTGAGTTATTAGAAGGTTTGCAGTCATATTTAGAGAGCTTTGGAACTTTCAAAATGGTTCTAGAGGCTTCTGGCAATTTAAAACAATTCTTAGAAGATTTGGAGTACTTGTAGAAGCATCTGGGAGTTATTAGAAAGTTTGCAGTCATATTTAGAGAGCTCTGGAACTTTCAAAATGGTTCTAGAGGCTTCTGGCAATTTAAAACAATTCTTAGAAGATTTGGAGTACTTGTAGAAGCCTCTGGGAGTTATTAGAAGGTTTGCAGTAATATTTAGAGAGCTCTGGAACTTTCAAAATGGTTCTAGAGGCTTCTGGCAATTTAAAACACTTCTTGAAATGTTTAGAGTACTTGTAGAAGCATCTGGGAGTTATTAGAAAGGTTTGCAGTCATATTTAGAGAGCTCTGGAACTTTCAAAATGGTTCTAGAGGCTTCTGGCAATTTAAAACAATTTTGAAAAGAGTACTTGTAGAAGTCTTAGTTATTAGATTTGAGTAATATTTAGTACTTCTGGCAATAAAACAATTCTTGAAGCTTGTAGAAGTCTGGGAGTTATTAGAAGGTTTGCAGTAATATTTAGAGAGCTCTGGAACTTTCAAAATGGTTCTAGAGGCTTCTGGCAATTTAAAACAATTCTTGAAATTTAGAGTACTTGTAGAAGCCTCTGGGAGTTATTAGAAGGTTTGCAGTAATATTTAGAGAGCTCTGGAACTTTCAAAATGGTTCTAGAGGCTTCTGGCAATTTAAAACAATTCTTAGAAGATTTGAGTACTTGTAGAAGCATCTGGGAGTTATTAGAAAGGTTTGCAGTCATATTTAGAGAGCTCCGGAACTTTCAAAATGGTTCTAGAGGCTTCTGGCAATTTAAAACAATTCTTAGAAGATTTGGAGTACTTGTAGAAGCATCTGGGAGTTATTAGAAGGTTTGCAGTCATATTTAGAGAGCTCTGGAACTTTCAAAATGGTTCTAGAGGCTTCTGGCAATTTAAAACAATTCTTCTTGAGAATGTTTAGAAGTACTTGTAGAAGCTTCTCTGCGAGGTTAGAAGCATCTGGGAGAAAGTTTGCAGTCATATTTAGAGAGCTCTGGAACTTTCAAAATGGTTCTAGAGGCTTCTGGCAATTTAAAACAATTCTTAGAAGATTTAGAGTACTTGTAGAAGCCTCTGGGAGTTATTAGAAGGTTTGCAGTAATATTTAGAGAGCTCTGGAACTTTCAAAATGGTTCTAGAGGCTTCTGGCAATTTAAAACAATTCTTAGAAGATTTGGAGTACTTGTAGAAGCATCTGGGAGTTATTAGAAAGTTTGCAGTCATATTTAGAGAGCTCTGGAAAAATGGTTCTTTCAATTTAATGGTTCTAGAGGCAGTAATCTGGAACTTTCAATTTAAAACACAATTCTTTTAGAATGATTAGAGTACTTAGAAGCATCTGGGAATTAGAAAGTACTTGTAGAAGCCTCTGGGAGTTATTAGAAGATTTGGAGTTTGCAGTAATATTTAGAGAGCTCTGGAACTTTCAAAATGGTTCTAGAGGCTTCTGGCAATTTAAAACAATTCTTAGAAGATTTAGAGTACTTGTAGAAGCAGAAATATTTAGAGAGCTCTGGGAGTTATTAGAAGATTTGGAGTTTGCAGTAATATTTAGAGAGCTCTGGACTTTCTTTCAAAATGAAATGTTTAGAGTACTTGTAGAGGCTTCTGGCAATTTAAAACACAATTTCTTAGAATGATTTTGAGTACTGGTAGAAGCATCTGGGAGTTATTAGAAAGTTTGCAGTCATATTTAGAGAGCTCTGGAACTTTCAAAATGGTTCTAGAGGCTTCTGGCAATTTAAAACAATTCTTGAAATGTTTAGAGTACTTGTAGAAGCTGGGAGTTATTAGAAGGTTTGCAGTAATATTTAGAGAGCTCTGGAACTTTCAAAATGGGCTTCTGACAATAGAAGATTAGTTGGTAGAAGCATCTGGGAATTAATAGAAAGTTTGCAGTCATATTTAGAGAGCTTTGGAACTTTCAAAATGGTTCTAGAGGCTTCTGGCAATTTAAAACAATTCTTAGAAGATTTGGAGTACTTGTAGAAGCATCTGGGAGTTATTAGAAAGTTTGCAGAAATATTTAGAGAGCTCTGGCACTTTCAAAATGGTTCTAAAGGCTTCTGGCAATTTAAAACAATTCTTGAAATGTTTAGAGTACTTGTAGAAGTTTCTGGGAGTTATTAGAAGGTTTGCAGTAATATTTAGAGAGCTCTGGAACTTTCAAAATGGTTCTAAAAGCTTCTGACAATTTCAAACAATCTTTAGAATGATTCGTAAATCTCGNGCNNCNATANNNGTANAAGNGTNGAAGCCNATGTTCTATTACNCTAGCACNCNGAAAAAGAGCCACTNACNCCNGCATTNNNTCNTTTGCTGNCNAACATNGTCACTTATCNCCATGACGACGAGNTNAGANTTAGCTATTCANTNNAANTNAGNATGCGTNGCTCCACNTTTCTCTGGGTGNAGCTTNCTGTNTNTCCATACTNGANACTAATNANCCNGNGCGAGATCNTAGNGCGGGANTTTCGTNATNTTCNTNACTGCAGACGGTNANCCGTTNCATTNCTNGATCTTCTGTNNNTNAGCNGAGANCCCACGTNACANANGANNTNTCTCNNANNGTCCCTNNGNGACTANTNAGCCCGANCTNGCCNCNCTATTCCANTNANGNATATGNANTTTTATCNNTACTGGTNACNCCGTNGAGANCGCNTTCTCTACNNAGCNTNANNCNCTTGNATNACNAGTGATGNGACTANNTTGGGNAGTAAAATAACAGAGTTATGGCTAACAAAGTAAAAACTGTCAAATTCAAACTTTACAGCAAACAACTCAGTTTTAACAGTAAATAACTCAGTTATTCGACGTTTTAGGTAAAAACGCTATACAGGGTGGTCAAAAGATAATTTCAAGGGCTACAAATTGGTATATTGAACCACCCTGTAACTGTCAAAATAACAGTTATGGGCTATCAAAGTAAAAACTGTCAAATTCAAACTTTACAGCAAACTACTCAGTTTTAACAGTAAATAACTCAGTTATTCGACGTTTTAGGTAAAAACGCTTTACAGGGTGGTCAAAAGATAATTTCAAGGGCTACAAATTGGTATATTGAACCACCCTGTAACTGTCAAAATAACAGAGTTATGGGCTATCAAAGTAAAAACTGTCAAATTCAAACTTTACAGCAAACAACTCAGTTTTAACAGTAAATAACTCAGTTATTCGACGTTTTAGGTAAAAACGCTTTACAGGGTGGTCAAAAGATAATTTCAAGGGCTACAAATTGGTATATTGAACCACCCTGTAACTGTCAAAATAACAGTTATGGGCTATCAAAGTAAAAACTGTCAAATTCAAACTTTACAGCAAACTACTCAGTTTTAACAGTAAATAACTCAGTTATTCGACGTTTTAGGTAAAAACACTTTACAGGGTGGTCAAAAGAGAATTTCAAGGGCTACAAATTGGTATATTGAACCACCTTGTAATTGTCAAAATAACAGAGTTATGGGTTGTCAAAGTGAAAACTGTCAAATTCAAACTTTACAGCAAACCACTCAGTTTTAACTGTAAATAATTCAGTTATTTGACGTTTTAGGTAAAAACGCTTTACAGGGTGGTCAAAAGATAATTTCAAGGGCTACAATTTGGTATATTGAATCACCTTGTAATTGTCAAAATAACAGAGTTATGGGTTGTCAAAGTGAAAAACTGTCAAATTCAAACTTTACAGCAAACCACTCAGTTTTAACTGTAAATAACTCAGTTATTCGACGTTTTAGGTAAAGACGCTATACAGGGTGGTCAAAAGAGAATTTTAAGGGCTACAAATTGGTATATTGAACCACCTTGTAATTGTCAAAATAACAGAGTTATGGGTTGTCAAAGTGAAAACTGTCAAATTCAAACTTTACAGCAAACAACTCAGTTTTAACAGTAAATAACTCAGTTATTCGACGTTTTAGGTAAAGACGCTATACAGGGTGGTCAAAAGAGAATTTTAAGGGCTACAAATTGGTATATTGAACCACCTTGTAATTGTCAAAATAACAGAGTTATGGGCTGTCAAAGTGAAAACTGTCAAATTCAAACTTTACAGCAAACAACTCAGTTTTAACAGTAAATAACTCAGTTATTCGACGTTTTAGGTAAAGACGCTATACAGGGTGGTCAAAAGAGAATTTCAAGGGCTACAAATTGGTATATTGAACCACCTTGTAATTGTCAAAATAACAGAGTTATGGGTTGTCAAAGTGAAAACTGTCAAATTCAAACTTTACAGCAAACCACTCAGTTTTAACTGTAAATAATTCAGTTATTTGACGTTTTAGGTAAAAACGCTTTACAGGGTGGTCAAAAGATAATTTCAAGGGCTACAAATTGGTATATTGAACCACCTTGTAATTGTCAAAATAACAGAGTTATGGGCTGTCAAAGTGAAAACTGTCAAATTCAAACTTTACAGCAAACCACTCAGTTTTAACTGTAAATAATTCAGTTATTCGACGTTTTAGGTAAAAACGCTATACATGATGGTCAAAAGAGAATTTCAAGGGCTACAAATTGGTGTATTGAACCACCCTGTAACTGTCAAAATAACAGAGTTATGGGCTATCAAAGTAAAAACTGTCAAATTCAAACTTTACAGCAAACAACTCAGTTTTAACAGTAAATAACTCAGTTATTCGACGTTTTAGGTAAAGACGCTATACAGGGTGGTCAAAAGAGAATTTTAAGGGCTACAAATTGGTATATTGAACCACCTTGTAATTGTCAAAATAACAGAGTTATGGGTTGTCAAAGTGAAAACTGTCAAATTCAAACTTTACAGCAAACCACTCAGTTTTAACTGTAAATAATTCAGTTATTTGACGTTTTAGGTAAAAACGCTATACAGGGTGGTCAAAAGATAATTTCAAGGGCTACAAATTGGTATATTGAACCACCTTGTAATTGTCAAAATAACAGAGTTATGGGCTGTCAAAGTGAAAACTGTCAAATTCAAACTTTACAGCAAACAACTCAGTTTTAACTGTAAATAATTCAGTTATTCGACGTTTTAGGTAAAAACGCTATACATGATGGTCAAAAGAGAATTTCAAGGGCTACAAATTGGTATATTGAACCACCCTGTAACTGTCAAAATAACAGAGTTATGGGCTATCAAAGTAAAAACTGTCAAATTCAAACTTTACAGCAGACAACTCAGTTTTAACAGTAAATAACTCAGTTATTCGAGGTTTTAGGTAAAAACGCTATACAGGGTGGTCAAAAGATAATTTCAAGGGCTACAAATTGGTATATTGAACCACCTTGTAATTGTCAAAATAACAGAGTTATGGGTTGTCAAAGTGAAAACTGTCAAATTCAAACTTTACAGCAAACCACTCAGTTTTAACTGTAAATAATTCAGTTATTCGACGTTTTAGGTAAAAACGCTATACAGGGTGGTCAAAAGAGAATTTTAAGGGCTACAAATTGGTATATTGAACCACCTTGTAATTGTCAAAATAACAGAGTTATGGGCTGTCAAAGTGAAAACTGTCAAATTCAAACTTTACAGCAAACCACTCAGTTTTAACTGTAAATAACTTCAGTTATTCGACGTTTTAGGTAAAAACGCTATACAGGGTGGTCAAAAGATAATTTCAAGGGCTACAAATTGGTATATTGAACCACCCTGTAACTGTCAAAATAACAGTTATGGGCTATCAAAGTAAAAACTGTCAAACTCAAACTTTACAGCAAACAACTCAGTTTTAACAGTAAATAACTCAGTTATTCGACGTTTTAGGTAAAGACGCTTTACAGGGTGGTCAAAAGATAATTTCAAGGGCTACAAATTGGTATATTGAACCACCCTGTAACTGTCAAAATAACAGAGTTATGGGCTATCAAAGTAAAAACTGTCAAACTCAAACTTTACAGCAGACAACTCAGTTTTAACAGTAAATAACTCAGTTATTCGAGGTTTTAGGTAAAAACGCTATACAGGGTGGTCAAAAGATAATTTCAAGGGCTACAAATTGGTATATTGAACCACCTTGTAATTGTCAAAATAATAGAGTTATGGGCTGTCAAAGTAAAAACTGTCAAATTCAAACTTTGCAGCAAACCACTCAGTTTTAACTGTAAATAATTCAGTTATTTGACGTTTTAGGTAAAAACGCTATACGGGGTGGTCAAAAGATAATTTCAAGGGCTACAAATTGGTATATTGAACCACTCTGTAACTGTCAAAATAACAGAGTTATGGGCTATCAAAGTAAAAACTGTCAAATTCAAACTTTACAGTAAACAACTCAGTTTTAACTGTAAATAATTCAGTTATTTGACGTTTTAGGGAAAAACTGAACCACCCTGTAATAGTCAAAATACCCGAGTTGTTGACAATACAACGGAGTAGTTTACAGGGTGATTCATTGAATTTTTAACATCCTCGTAACTTGTTTAATTTTCATTTTATCAAAAATTAATTACCAAATATGAATCTTGTCGATATTTGCGCCTACTTTATTCCTAGATAATCCACCAGTATACAGTGTGTCCCAAATTTGAGCAACAAACCAAACTTATAATTTTTCAAATGGGATCTACGTCATATTCTAGGCCTACTTGATGTAAAATGTTTGTATCGATATTCAATTGTTTTTGCTCTAACAGCCTACTTTGACCACCTTCCTCGAAAGCAGAAATTCCCAATTTGAGCAAAATTTTGGTGCATTTTCCAGAAAATCGTCCATAACTCGCTTATTTGAAACGCCCTGTATAAAACCACCGTATAACAAAAGAAAGCTAATGAATGGGGCAATCACGTGACGTTGAGTGGACACGGCTAAGTTGCCCCGTTTAGCCGGTAGAAGGCGTTAAAGTTGACTCTCGTTTTTTGCAGTTTTTGCTCAATATCTCAGGAACGTTTCGGGTTAGAGATTTGAAATTTTTACCACAAATGCACCCCGATGGGATGCAACTTTTACCTTCTATACACTTTTTTTTTACCATGCACCGTTTGACCTTGAAAAATTAAAAACTAGAACGGTCAAGAAATTTCAAGGGTCCTCTTAATTTTTTCCAGAAATTTTTTTATTTTTAAAAATTACTTCAACTGCCTAAATATCTACAGGTTAATAGTACAAAAATGACGTAAAAGTGTCATTTGTCAATGTGTCATTTTGCAAGGGTGCCACGCCCTAAAAAGTGTCAAAATTGACATAATTTCAAAGTCATCTTCGAAACGGTGCCAGTTAGACCAAATGGACGTCAGATTTGTGTTCCACAGATTGAAATTAGTTAAAAAAGTACCTTTGATTGAGCAAAATCCAAAATGGTCGCCGTTAGTATAGTAGGCCCAAAAAATTTCTAAATTAGACTAAAATTTCGTGCACTTTTCCATAAAATTGTCCATAACTTGCTTATTTGAAACACCCTGGATAAAACCACCGTATAACAAAAGAAAGCTTATGAATGGGGCTATCACGTGACGTTGGCTAAGTTGCCTCGTTTAACCGCTAGAAGACGTCAAAGTTGACTCTCGTTTTTTGCTCAATATCTCAGGAACGTTTCAAGTTAGAGGTCTGAAATTTTTTAAAAACGTGTCAAATGATGTTAGGTCGGGACTATTTACTGGCCAGCTTATAGTTCCAAATTTCCCAAAGACCGATTCCCTAATTTTGCCGGTGTGTTATAACAGGCAACATTTAATATAGAAAATATTACAAATAATAGTCGGAATTAGACTAGGAAATAATATGATGGGGTATTTATTTAAAAAAACATAACTTTGTGTTATATAGCTGTTTTGATCCACCCGGTATATTAAAAAGTAAATCCTGCAAAACCTTCAGGTCGTGGACTATAACTTTCATATTTGACATTTTTCGATAAAGTCAATCGTTGATCAGATAAGGATAACAGCAAATGTAACCAATCACCCTGTACCTATTCATAGAATTCATTTTCTTCATCTATAAAATGTGGAAACACTTCCCTTTATTGAACTCACAAGTTAACAATTTAGTTGGAAGTAAAAGTTTCCCTTTAACTGACTTAACCGCTGTGTTAATGTGCCTGAAACGTGATTCAAACTGAAAAAGGATCTACTGCAGGTGTAATAATTAAATAAAACCCAATTAAAAAAATAATCATTACTATTAAACTATTTTACGATTTTTGTTTTGTTAAAAACTCCTAAACCATACTTAAAATCCGCTCAACAGTTTCAGCTAAAGCGGGCATAGAAAAACGATTCCCTAATTTTAAAAAGGTCCCCAACAATTTAACAAAGTCTTCCCGAGACATTAAACAACGATAATCGGAAGCGCAATGACAATGTTTTATAAGATTTTCCATTTTGATCTGTAAAACAAACAATTTTTGATATCCGTACTATTGTAATGCTGAAGAAACTTACCTGATTGCATTTTTTGCATTGCAAATCTTGTAAATTGTACGCTAAAAACTTTCTAGAGACCGTGTCCAGTAAAAAGGTTTCAATTTCGGCGCTTACGTAAGATGCTTCACAATTTGGACAATACCATGAGTGTTCTGTTCTGTACGGATCCCTACCTAGATCTACAAAATTCAACGTTATTAACACTATTAAATACAGGGTGTTTCATAATATACAGAGAGGGCCAGTGTTAAATGTCAATAATTCATCCATCAAAAATTAAGTAGACATGCATTATGTAATTTTTTCTGAAAAATGTCTTTCAAAGTTCATCAGTTTCTTGTCATAACTGTCAGACCGTTGGAGAAATTTTTATCAAATTTGGAACAAGTATTCATGGAGTTAAATCAAAAATTACAGTTTCTTTTTCTTTTCATGTTTAGTTTGGAAAAATAAGTAGTTTAAACTTCTTAAAATTGAGTTATTACGTTTAAAGAGCCAAAACCAACCCAACCCAACCTAAAAATTGTCTTAGAAACGGTGAAATTGACTTAAGAAGCTTAAAAAATGTCTTTGTAGCCAGTTTTCATAGTTTCCAGACAAACTGAAAGACTTGAATTTTGGAAATTGACTTAGAAACCAGTAAATTTACTTTGAAACGGTAAAAATTGACTTGAGAGGTTTAAAATTGTCTTTGTAACCAGTTTTCATAGTTTTCAAACAAATTGAAAGACTTTAGTCTTGAAAATTCCCTTGAGAGGCTTAAAAACTGTCTTGATAGTCAGTCGTCATCGTTTTCAGACAACTTGAAAAACTGTAGTAATGAAAATTGACTTGTAAACATGAAAAACAGCTTCTCTAGAATTTTTGACTACAAATTCATACATGTAAACCTTGAAAATTGACTTAGACACCAAAAAGTGACTCTGAACCAATAAAAAGTGACATCAGAAGCTTAAATTTGCATTTGAAGTAAGTTTTCATAATTTGAAAACACATTTCAATATTTTAGTCTTGAAAATAGTCTTAGATACAGGATATTGACATTAGATTCAAGAAAATTGGCTTGAATACTAACTTTTCAAGTTTTTTTACTTGGCTTTCCATTTTCTTATAGAACTCTGGACTATTTTTAGAACTTTAAAACTGTTTTCAGCTTGGAAAATCGAGTTTTAAGGCTATCTTCACCAAGTTTTTGACAAAGCAGACTACCCAGATATTCCCAATAAATAAAGGATTAAAACAGGGCGACGGATTCGCACCGACACTGTTTAACCTGGCTCTGGAATATGTCATACGACAAACAAACGCTGGGCGGTCAAACTTATTAACAAACAAATCGGTACAACTGGCCGCCTACGCAGATGATATCAATATTATGTCCCGCAGAGCGGAAGAGGCGGCAGAAATATACACACAACTGAAGAGAGAGGCCAGAAACATCGGACTTGAAATAAATATACAAAAAGACAAAAACACTAACCCAGGCAAGAACAAGAGGAAACGAAAACTACCTCAGAGTAGAGGATAACGTGGATGCTGTCCAGAGCTTTACATATCTAGGTGTTGAACTCAACACGAGAGGATCAGAGGAATCGGAGATACAACATCCAATAATATCGGCAAACAAAGCCTACTTCGCTCTGTCCCATATATTCCGCTCCAAAATCATACACAGAAAATAAAAAATCAGGAAATACAAAACCATCATCAGGCCGATACTCTGCTATGGATGCGAGACATGGGTCATGACAAAGAACTCACAGAATAAACTGGAGGTGTTTGAACGAAGAATACTAAGACGGATCTTTGGGTCACTAAATGAAAATGAGATATGGAGAAGAAGATATAATCATGAAATCTACCAACTTTTCAAGGAGGCATCTATCTCAGAATTCGTCAGACTACAGAGGCTACCAAAAAGGGCCTTCAATAATAGGATGCAGGGCAGAAGACCAAAAGGGAGATCACAGAAAAGATGGGAGGATGGAGTGACAGAAGACGCGCAAAACTTGATAGGTGTCAGAACCTGGAGGAGAGCGGCGTTAAATCGACAGTGTTGGAGGCGGAAGATAAAGGAGGCCAAGGCTCAATTTGGGCTGTAGAGCCATTGGAGAGAGAGAGAAGGCTGTTTCCAGCCTGAAAAATCGAGTTTTAAGACACTTTACGAAACTTTTGACTTATCAGTCCTGAAAGCCAGTTTGTACACTATTCTTAGCCTTGAAAATGTCATTTCAAACTTCTTCACTATTAAATTGACTTCTACACTCATCGGTGCAAAAAATTGAAGCATTTCTAAGAAATTCGGACTGTTTTTAGTGTTTTAAGACTGAAAAATCGAGTTTAAAACTATTTATAATAGTAAAAGTTAAGTTTCAGTCTCTTCAGTGATGAAAGTAAAAAATTTCGGCACTAAATGCTACGATATTAGTCTTGAACACTAATTTTTAGAATTGAATTAGTCCGAAAATTGAATTTGAACTGTTACCAGTGTTTAATTGACCTCTAGACTTGTTTTAAGCCAGAAAATTGAGTTGTACACCAATTAAAGTCCTGAAAATAGTAACACAGTAATTTCTAGCCTGAAAAGTCAACTTTTAGACTATTTTTAGTAGTAAAAAATGAGTTTTATGCTCAACAATTTTTGTCTCAATCTTTTTCAGACAGTTTTTAGTGTTCAGTCTGAAAAAACGATTTTTAAAACTATTCCTAGTAGTAAATAACAAGTTTTTAGATTATTCAGTACAAATTTGGACTTTCACAAACTACTCTAGAAGCATACGGAAACTTTTAGACTGTTTTTAAATCTTTTAAGAGCGTCTAGACTAGTTCAAGAACATTTAAAAGTTTTTAGACTGTAAAAGCCATTAGGAAGGTTTTGAAATTTTTTTAGATTATTTTAGGTTCACTTGGAAGGTTTTTGGCCAGATTAAAGAGCGTATTGAAGGTTATGAATTGTTTTAGAGACATTTGGGAACTCTTAGGCGGTTTTAGAAATTTTTGGAAGTTTTTAGACAGTTCTAAATGCTTTTAGAAGCTTCTAAGCTCTAAGCAGCATTTGGAAGTTTCTAGACACTGTTTACTTTTTTAGAAGCTTTTAGAGTTTCTATAGTGTTTTGGAAGCTTCTGAAACCTTTTTAAACTATTTCTGCAACATTTGGACAGCTTATTAATGATTCTGGAGTGATTTACAGGCATTTGGGAACTCTTAGACGGTCCTAAAAATTGTTGAAAGCTTTTAAACTGCTCTAGAATCTAGAAAGAAGCTTTTAGACTAGTTGAAGAGCATATGGAAGCTGTATTTAGAGTGCTCTAAAAGCTTTTGGAAGCTTCTAACCTGTTTCAGGAACATTTGAAAGGTTCTAGACACTGTTTCAGAGGCTTTTGAGTGCTTCTAGACTCTTTGAAGTGCATTTGGAAGTTTTAAACTGTTTTAACGCATTTGGAAGCTTCTAAGCTGATTCAGGAGCATTTAGAAAGTTCTAGACACTCTTTTGGAGGCTTTTGGAGTTTCTATAGTGTTTTGGAAGCTTCTGAAACCTTTTTAGACTATTTCAGGAACAGTTGGTAGGTTTTTGGACAGCTTAAAGAGCATATTAAAGATTCTGGACTGTTTTACAGGCATTTGGGAACTCTTAGACAGTCCTAAAAACTGTTGAAAGCTTTTAAACTGCTCTAGGATCTAGAAAGAAGCTTTTAGACTAGTTGAAGAGCATATGGAAGCTGTATTTAGACTGCTGAAAAAACAAATTGAATTTGAACTGTTACCAGTGTTTAATTGATCTCTAGACTTGTTTTAAGCCAGAAAATTGAGTTGTACACCAATTAAAGTCCTGAAAATAGACTTTTGGATTATTTTTAGTCTTAGTACAGTAATTTCTAGCCTGAAAAGTCAACTTTTAGACTATTCCTAGTAGTAAATAACAAGTTTTTAGATTATTCAGTACAAATTTGGACTCTCACAAACTACTCTAGAAGCATACGGAAACTTTTAGACGGTTTTTAAATCTTTTAAGAGCGTCTAGACTAGTTCAAGAACATTTAAAAGTTTTTAGACTGTTCTAAAAGCCATTTGGAAGGTTTTGAAATTTTTTTAGATTATTTTAGGTTCATTTGGAAGGTTTTTGGCCAGATTAAAGAGCGTATTGAAGGTTATGAATTGTTTTAGATACATTTGGGAACTCTTAGGCGGTTTTAGAAATTTTTGGAAGTTTTTAGACAGTTCTAAATGCTTTTAGAAGCTTCTAAGCTCTAAGCAGCATTTGGAAGTTTGTAGACACTGTTTACTTTTTTAGAAGCTTTTAGAGTTTCTATAGTGTTTTGGAAGCTTCTGAAACCTTTTTAAAACTATTTCTGCAACATTTGGACAGCTTATTAATGATTCTGGAGTGATTTACAGGCATTTGGGAACTCTTAGACGGTCCTAAAAATTGTTGAAAGCTTTTAAACTGCTCTAGAATCTAGAAAGAAGCTTTTAGACTAGTTGAAGAGCATATGGAAGCTGTATTTAGAGTGCTCTAAAAGCTTTTGGAAGCTTCTAACCTGTTTCAGGAACATTTGAAAGGTTCTAGACACTGTTTCAGAGGCTTTTGAGTGCTTCTAGACTCTTTGAAGTGCATTTGGAAGGTTTAAACTGTTTTAACGCATTTGGAAGCTTCTAAGCTGATTCAGGAGCATTTGGAAAGTTCTAGACACTCTTCTGGAAGCTTTTGGAGTTTCTATAGTGTTTTGGAAGCTTCTGAAACCTTTTTAGACTATTTCAGGAACAGTTGGTAGGTTTTTGGACAGCTTAAAGAGCATATTAAAGATTCTGGACTGTTTTACAGGCATTTGGGAACTCTTAGACAGTCTTTAGAGAGTTCTTTAGTCTTTAGCTTTAGAGTGATTTGAAAGCCTTTAGAGACCAGTTGAGGAGCATATTGAAGCTGTATTTAAACTACTCTGAAAGCTTTTGGAATCTTCTAAGCTGATCCAGGAGCATTTGGACAGTTCTAGACACTCTTTTGGAAGCTTTTGGGCAGTTTCACGAGTATATTGAAAGTTTTGGACTGCTTTAGAGGTATTTGGAAATCTTAGACGGTTCTAGAAATTGTTGGAAGCTTTTAAACTGTTCTAGAATCGTGCGTTTAACACACACTGATTTGAAAGCTTTTAAAGGTTCTAGACACTGTTTCAGAGGCTTTTGAGTGCTTCTAGACTCTTTGAAATGCATTTGGAAGTTTTAAACTGTTTTAACGCATTTGGAAGCTTCTAAGCTGATTCAGGAGCATTTAGAAAGTTCTAGACACTCTTCTGGAGGCTTTTGGAGTTTCTATAGTGTTTTGGAAGCTTCTGAGACCTTTTTAGACTATTTCAGGAACAGTTGGTAGTTTTTGGACAGCTTAAAAAGCATATTAAAGATTCTGGACTGTTTTACAGGCATTTGGGAACTCTTAGACGGTCCTAAAAATTGTTGAAAGCTTTTACACTGCTCTAGGATCTAGAAAGAAGCTTTTAGACTAGTTGAAGAGCATATGGAAGCTGTATTTAGAGTGCTCTAAAAGCTTTTGGAAGCTTCTAACCTGTTTCAGGAACATTTGAAAGGTTCTAGACACTGTTTCAGAGGCTTTTGAGTGCTTCTAGACTCTTTGAAGTGCATTTGGAAGTTTTAAACTGTTTTAACGCATTTGGAAGCTTCTAAGCTGATTCAGGAGCATTTGGAAAGTTCTAGACACTCTTCTGGAAGCTTTTGGAGTTTCTATAGTGTTTTGGAAGCTTCTGAAACCTTTTTAAACAATTTCTGCAACATTTGGAACAGCTTATTAAAGATTCTGGACTGTTTTACAGGCATTTGAGAACTCTTAGACGGTCCTAAAAATTGTTGAAAGCTTTTAAACTGCTCTAGAATCATACAGATGGCTTTAGACTGATTTGAAAGCTTTTAGACTAGTTGAAGAGCATATGGAAGTTGTATTTAGAGTGCTCTAAAAGCTTTTGGGAGCTTGTAACCTTTTTCAGGAACATTTGAAAGGTTTCTAGACACTGTTTCAGAGGCTTTTTGAGTGCTTCTAGACTCTTTGAAGTGCATTTGGAAGTTTTAAACTGTTTTTAAACGCATTTGGAAGCTTCTAAGCTGATTCAGGAGCATTTGGAAAGTTCTAGACACTCTTCTGGAAGCTTTTGGAGTTTCTATAGTGTTTTGGAAGCTTCTGAAACCTTTTTAAACAATTTCTGCAACATTTGGACAGCTTATTAAAGATTCTGGACTGTTTTTACAGGCATTTGAGAACTCTTAGACAGTCCTAAAAATTATTGAAAGCTTTTAAACTGCTCTAGAATCATACAGATGGCTTTTAGACTGATTTGAAAGCTTTTAGACTAGTTGAAGAGCATATGGAAGTTGTATTTAGAGTGATCTAAAAGCTTTTGGAAGCTTCTAACCTGTTTCAGAAACATTTTTAAGGTTCTAGACACTGTTTCAGAGGCTTTTGAGTGCTTCTAGACTCTTTGAAGTGCATTTGGAAGTTTTAAACTGTTTTAACGCATTTGGAAGCTTCTAAGCTGATTCAGGAGCATTTGGAAAGTTCTAGACACTCTTCTGGAAGCTTTTGGAGTTTTCTATAGTGTTTTGGAAGCTTCTGAAACCTTTTTAAACTATTTCTGGAACAGTTGGTAGGTTTTTGGACAGCTTAAAGAGCATATTAAAGATTCTGGACTGTTTTACAGGCATTTGGGAACTCTTAGACAGTCCTAAAAATTGTTGAAAGCTTTTAAACTGCTCTAGAATCATACAGATGGCTTTAGACTGATTTGAAAGCTTTTAGACTAGTTGAAGAGCATATGGAAGTTGTATTTAGAGTGCTCTAAAAGCTTTTGGGAGCTTGTAACCTTTTTCAGGAACATTTGAAAGGTTCTAGACACTGTTTCAGAGGCTTTTGAGTGCTTCTAGACTCTTTGAAGTGCATTTGGAAGTTTTAAACTGTTTTAACGCATTTGGAAGCTTCTAAGCTGATTCAGGAGCATTTGGAAAGTTCTAGACACTCTTCTGGAAGCTTTTGGAGTTTCTATAGTGTTTTGGAAGCTTCTGAAACCTTTTTAAACAATTTCTGCAACATTTGGACAGCTTATTAAAGATTCTGGACTGTTTTACAGGCATTTGAGAACTCTTAGACAGTCCTAAAAATTATTGAAAGCTTTTAAACTGCTCTAGAATCATACAGATGGCTTTAGACTGATTTGAAAGCTTTTAGACTAGTTGAAGAGCATATGGAAGTTGTATTTAGAGTGATCTAAAAGCTTTTGGAAGCTTCTAACCTGTTTCAGGAACATTTTAAAGGTTCTAGACACTGTTTCAGAGGCTTTTGAGTGCTTCTAGACTCTTTGAAGTGCATTTGGAAGTTTTAAACTGTTTTAACGCATTTGGAAGCTTTTAAGCTGATTCAGGAGCATTTAGAAAGTTCTAGACACTCTTCTGGAAGCTTTTGGAGTTTCTATAGTGTTTTGGAAGCTTCTGAAACCTTTTTAAACAATTTCTGCAACATTTGGACAGCTTATTAAAGATTCTGGACTGTTTTACAGGCATTTGAGAACTCTTAGACAGTCCTAAAAATTATTGAAAGCTTTTAAACTGCTCTAGAATCATACAGATGGCTTTAGACTGATTTGAAAGCTTTTAGACTAGTTGAAGAGCATATGGAAGTTGTATTTAGAGTGATCTAAAAGCTTTTGGAAGCTTCTAACCTGTTTCAGAAACATTTTAAAGGTTCTAGACACTGTTTCAGAGGCTTTTGAGTGCTTCTAGACTCTTTGAAGTGCATTTGGAAGTTTTAAACTGTTTTAACGCATTTGGAAGCTTCTAAGCTGATTCAGGAGCATTTGGAAAGTTCTAGACACTCTTCTGGAAGCTTTTGGAGTTTCTATAGTGTTTTGGAAGCTTCTGAAACCTTTTTAAACAATTTCTGCAACATTTGGACAGCTTATTAAAGATTCTGGACTGTTTTACAGGCATTTGAGAACTCTTAGACAGTCCTAAAAATTATTGAAAGCTTTTAAACTGCTCTAGAATCATACAGATGGCTTTAGACTGATTTGAAAGCTTTTAGACTAGTTGAAGAGCATATGGAAGTTGTATTTAGAGTGATCTAAAAGCTTTTGGAAGCTTCTAACCTGTTTCAGAAACATTTTAAAGGTTCTAGACACTGTTTCAGAGGCTTTTGAGTGCTTCTAAACTCTTTGAAGTGCATTTGGAAGTTTTAAACTGTTTTAACGCATTTGGAAGCTTCTAAGCTGATTCAGGAGCATTTGGAAAGTTCTAGACACTCTTCTGGAAGCTTTTGGAGTTTCTATAGTGTTTTGGAAGCTTCTGAAACCTTTTTAAACAATTTTCTGCAACATTTTGGACAGCTTATTAAAGATTCTGGACTGTTTTACAGGCATTTGAGAACTCTTAGACAGTCCTAAAAATTATTGAAAGCTTTTAAACTGCTCTAGAATCATACAGATGGCTTTAGACTGATTTGAAAGCTTTTAGACTAGTTGAAGAGCATATGGAAGTTGTATTTAGAGTGCTCTAAAAGCTTTTGGAAGCTTCTAACCTGTTTCAGGAACATTTTAAAGGTTCTAGACACTGTTTCAGAGGCTTTTGAGTGCTTCTAAACTCTTTGAAGTGCATTTGGAAGTTTTAAACTGTTTTAACGCATTTGGAAGCTTTTAAGCTGATTCACGAGCATTTAGAAAGTTCTAGACACTCTTCTGGAAGTTTTTGGAGTTTCTATAGTGTTTTGGAAGCTTCTGAAACTTTTTTAGACTATTTCAGGAACAGTTGGTAGGTTTTTGGACAGCCTAAAAAGCATATTAAAGATTCTGGACTGTTTTACAGGCATTTGGGAACTCTTAGACAGTCCGTAAAAATTGTTTAAAGCTAGTTGAAGAGCATAATTTGAAAGCTGTATTTAGACTGCTCTAAAAGCTTTTGGAATCTTCTAAGCTGATCCAGGAGCATTTGGAAAGTTCTAGACACTCTTTTGGACAGGTTTCACGAGTATATTGAAAGTTTTGGACTGCTTTAGAGGTATTTGGAAATCTTAGACGGTTCTAGAAATTGTTGGAAGCTTTTAAACTGTTCTAGAATCGTGCGTTTAACACACACTGATTTGAAAGCTTCTAGACTAGTTGAAGAGCGTTTGGAAACTTTCAGACTGCTCTAAAAGCTTTTGGAAGCTTCTAAGCTATTTCAGGAGCATTTGGAAGCTTCCAGATACTGTTTTGGAAGATTTCGGAGCTTCTATTGTGTTTTGGAAGCTTCTAGGCTATTTCGGAAGGTTTTTGACTACTTTAGAGGCATTCTGAACTTCTTTTCGAACTCTTTTGTTATAATAGCAACGGGACCAGACAGTTTTTCTTATATGATATTTACGTCAAATCTTCATTGATTATATGCTTCACATTACATTACGAGTATTCATTTCATACTTATTCCAAATTTGATCAAAATCGGTCCAACAGTCTGACAGTTATAGCAAAAAACCGATTTTTTAAACTGAAATTTGGAGGTCTGTGTCTTCGTTAGGAAGCGTTTCTCAGAAAAATGACGTAATGCATGTCAACTTATTTTTTGATGGACTATCGAATGGTGAATTATTGACTCTTAAAACTAGACCACCTTGTATATGCTTCATAATATGGTAGCTCATTCAAAAATATGAAAAATGTTTTTAGTAACAAAAATTGACCATGTTTTTAAACATAAAAGTTAATTTTTCTCGAAAACGATTGACTTCACATTGACCGTTCAAATGGGCGTGTCAAAACCGTACTTTTACCAGTAGCGTAGAAGTTGGTGAGAAAAACTATCCTATATAATGCTTAAAAAGCTGTTTTCTGTTCACTTTTACAAAAAAACAATATTTTCGTCAATCCAAAACACCCTGTATCTTTAAAATGCATCACTAATGGAGGGTGAGTTACTAGAAACTTGTTTTCCCATTTTTGGACGAACTAACCATATCCAGAAGACCTGCGCGTATATTATGAAACACCCTGTATATTGGTTAGGAACACAAACCTATGTCTCTACAATGATTGCATTTTTTGCATATTATTTGAGGCACTACGTAAGAGACTGTAGTGTCGGACCAGATTGCAATTTCCGAAAATTCGCCGACGCCAATTAACCGTAGCAGATTGCTCTTCAAATGGTCTACCACTTCCGCCACTGCCGGATCTAGGCCCAAAACGTGGCAAACCGCTTTTACAAAAACTAGAGCTGCGCTTGTGCCGTCCGGCGCCGGTTTTAGAACGTTGTGCACTCGTTCTGTCATTCTATAGAATTTGATTAAAAAAAAAAAATGTTCAAAAAGAAATGAAGAGCCGCAGGGGATAACGGTGATTATAGTCCATTTTTCTCCAAACAAAGTTAACCAAACAGAAATATTTCGTTTTTCATGTAGTATCTGGAATTCTTACCATTAAAAGCAAATTAACACTTCAAGTACCTAATTACTGTTCTCGCGGAGTGAATTTACCCGTGCGTCAGGAAGGCTACGTCATTTATAATCATATGAATCAAATCAAGTTTTCGTCAACAAACCTGTTGTGTTCATATTATAGAAAAGGGCGTGTCTAAAGCTTCGTCACGTTTAAAATTTTGCGTGTATTGTCAGTCAGAAAGTAGAGATCTTTGGCTGCAAATTTGCACTAAAACAACCTTATACCAAAGCAAATCAAAAATATCTTGACCGAAATAACATTTTTTATTTATGAGAAGTCAGTTTGGATCATAGAATTCCGTCTAAATTTGAAACCTAATTTATTTACCAAAATTCGCAGAGATGTATCACCAATATGTAGTATTTATTTAACTTTAAGCTCTTGATTTAGATTCTGGATGGTTACATGTTTCTCTAAAATAAATACAACAAATTAAAAATTCAATAAGACATTCTGAGTGATGCTGTAGTATCTCATATCTCATTTTCAGGTTGCAATCCACTTATTTTATTTTAAACCCGCTGGAAAACATTTTAGACGCTTATTTTATTTTTTCTATGACTTTATTATTAATATGTTTGAAGAAATTTTTATGAAAAATCTATAATGCAACCCAAAAATCTCAGTCTCTGGAAACAATGAAATGTTAATAGATGTTTCTTACAAAAGTAGATATATTTTACTATTATTAACATACTATCGTTGTACAGGGTGCTGCATTTTCGATGGTTTTACGGGGTACAGAGAAAACGGTAATAGATAGAAAAAAAGTAGCATACGTGTTCTGATCTCTTTTTCTGAGCTGAGATGACTGGCGAAGAGTGGGCTGCGCAAACTTCTCTTGTTTCGAAGATACGGGGGGCTTTTGAAAATTGGTCATTTTGGAACCTCTTCTGTATTTCAGTTGCTCTTAAAGTTATCGAAAAAGGAAGAACGGTTTCCGGTAGAAGTTTTGACGTAGAATCCAATGGCATAGTCAGTTTTTTTCTATTACGTTTAGTTTCTGACATATGACAGTAAGTTATATTTTTTTAAATGGAACACCCTATATATTTTTAGTTCATTTAATTCTGTTGATTTTTACTTTTTCAACGGTGTATTAAAACATATAAGTTTGTAAACGTTAATCTTGGTAATTAGAAAAAAAGCGTTTCCTTAACAAAAAAGTGCTAAATAATATGTATACAAATAACCACAGTCGAAAAAAAATTTGGCTATGTTCATATTAACATGTTACATGTCGTTTATAAACAGTTTTTTTCTAATTTTGGCATATAAAGTGACACTTTTCAAAACTGATTAGAGTGACAAAACGTTTTACTTTATGTAACTAGTTACATAAAGTATCACTTTATGTAACTAGTTATGAAGAGTTCATTTCATCACTCCCTGTTTTTATGCATTTCCGTAGAAACATATGGGCGACATCCATCATAACATGTCGTTGTCACTGTTTATATACAAGGTGCTATGAAAGTGAATATTTGTGTTAAATCACTTTAAAAGATGGTTTTTACCGCTTTTTGGTCAAAATTAGAAAAAATTATGTATGCAACACGTTTCGAAAATGTCTTATTGTGTAACTCATTCAAATTGTAGGACCTCGCTGCGCTCGCCCTACAAACATTCATTCGTTACACAAAATCGATCTTTTCGTAACTGGTTACATAAATAGCTATTTCAACTTCTACCTTAAAAATAGTAGAAAATAGAAATGGCCACTTTTTTTATTAAAGTGAAGGTAGAACTGTTTGTAACTTAGATTTTTAATAAGATTTATTAAAAATATTTAATTTTCTGATGTGTTAGTTTATATGATTTCCGATTTTGTTTGGTATTTTGGATATTGGCCTTTTTTTAAGCTTAGCAAAGGACTTTTTAAAAATAACACGATTAACCTCTACAAACTTATATGTTGTAATACACTGTTGAAAAGGTAAAAATGAACAGAATTAAATGACGTAAAAATATATAGGAGACTGTCATATGTCAGAAAATAAACGGAATAGAAAAAAACTGAATTGGATTCTACATGAAAACTTCTACCGGAAACCGTTCTTCCCTTTTTGATAACTTTAAGAGGAACTGAAATACAGAAGAGGTTAAAAAATTACCAATTTTCGAAAACCCCCCATATCTTTGAAACAAAAGAAGTTTGCGCCGCCCACTTTTCGCCAGTCATCTCAGCTCAGAAAAAGAAATCAGAACACGTATGCTACTTTTTTTTCTATCTATTACCGTTTTCTCTGTACCCCGTAAAACCATCGAAAATGCAGCACCCTGTACATATCATATAATGTATTTCAAACATCCATTTTAATGCTTTCAGATAAATCAGTGGTCTTGGCCCGTCGATAACGTCTCGATTTACGTTTTCTAGGTGAGGAAATCATAAGATTACTTGCTTGCTTTTTCCGAATCGAATAAACAGTTTTGCGGGAAATTTTCAAAGCAGCTGCAACCTTCTAGTAGCAAAAAAAATACATCAGTCAGAATATGTAAGGTCTTAAAATTTCTTATTTTTTTCCTGAACAGATGATAAAGCTTCTAAAGGTTATCCATTGGTTTCTTCCAATTCAAAATATTCACAAAGGTTAAGAATTAACTACTGGGCTTATCTGTGGAGAATTTTTCCAGGCATTTTTTAAAAAAATACTGTAGAATAATAAGAAATTCCGAATTTACGAAAAACCAAATGGCTAAATAAAAACCATAATAGACACTCCCACTTTTTTTTTTAAACAGGTTAGTAATTGTGCCAATTTTGGTTAGATCGTGACATCCGACATAAAAAAAATAAAAATATTAATAATAATATTATGAAAGTACTTACAGAATGTTAAAAGCGTAGAAACAATAGCTCTTAAAAGTGGTGTGGTAAATAGAAAACTTTATAAGTGATTAACAACACAAAGAAACGGAAAAGAATTAATAGTAAACAAATCAAATAAATTTCGATGGTTTTCAAACTGACAATGACTGAAATAGAAGCGCTAATCAGTAAATGTTTTTTTTTTGGAAGACATTCACTTAGATATTTACCCTTTCTGAAAGTGAACAATAGACAAGGATGAAGTCAATAATGCATGTCTACTTCTAAATCACAGGGAGATGACGCACGGGTAAACTCAGTCCGCGAGAACAGTATGAACGATTTAAATGTAATATAAGACAAAAGATCACCAAACATAAGTTCAAAAACAAAAAAAATCAAATATTTCAGAAACGGTTATTATATAAAATTTTTAAATTGAAATAACGTTGATTAGTGAAGGTAAAGAAAAAAGAAAAGTTATACTCACTTGAATAAATTTTGACTTATCTCCCCGGCAAGTAATTGTTTGGCAAAATCTACGACGTCATCACGAACAGCCAATCCAAACGAAGGTTGACTCAGAACAACAGGCATTTTGACAGATTTGTTTTCCTTCATTTTCATATAAATGGCATACACGTAGCCTGCTATGACTGCCTCGAAACTGCGCCTGCAGTCTGCCCGTTCCGGTAGCTGTTCCGCAATGTTCCAATTACAATTCAGAACCGGTTCGCCATCTTCATCCTCTTCCTCTTCTTCTTGATGTTCTTCACTGGCGGACGTTTCTTGAACGTCATGTGGGGTCTTGCCAACTACACCAGCGTAGTTGGCCGGATCCACCCAAACCAGGTACTCCCAACAACGTCTAACGAAAACCATCAGTTAGAAACCGCGCCAGTTTTTCGTACACGTCAAGCTTACTTGTAACTGATTTCGATTGAATGGAACAGTTCTTTATTCCTGATGGAGTTGACCACAAATTCGACGCTAGCTAAACCGTCTTCGACGCTGTTTTTCTTGGTGCAGATGACTATTTTGTTGAAGTTTGCGTAAATTATTATGGAACCGAGACGTTTAAATTCGGCCACCAGTTGCAAAAATAGTTTCCTCATTAATGTTTGTAATGTTTTCAGCAGAGATGGCTCGTAGAGCAATGCTTTTGACGATCTTAACCACCTACAAATTTATATTGTATAATTATGAAATTATTTTTAAATGTTCAGAATTTCAAAATTGCTAATTGTATACTTATTCAGAAATATTTTTACTCTAAACTAGTGATGGGTAAATTACCGGTAAGTAACGTATATTTTACTTTACCAGGAAAATTTGACCGGTAGATTAAAAATACTGTGTTTCTGGCAGTTCAAATTTTGACACCGCTTTTCTCACTGACTGTACCAACTTTTGTAGCGTTTTTCAGGTTATTCTATAGAAAATTTAATGAGAATTCCAAAAATGTGCTAATACAGTAATTTTCTCACTCCAAGGGGCGTTTACAGGCGATTTTGTCCCTGACTGTTCTTTTACTCTATTTTTGGCAGTTCAAACTTTGACACCGCTATTGCATAGAAAATTTAATGAAGATTCCAAAAATGTGCTAAAAACAGTCATTTTCTCACTCCAAGTGGCGTTTCCAGGCGATTTTGTCCCTGACTGTCCTTTCAAACTGTGTTTTTGGCAGTTCAAACTTTGACACCGCTTTTCTCACTGACTGTACCAATTTTTGTAGCGTTTTTCAGGTTATTGGATAGAAAATTTAATGAGGATTCCAAAAATGTGCTAAAAACAGTAATTTTCTCAATCCAAGTGGCGTTTACAGGCGATTTTGTCCCTGACTGTCCTTTCAAACTGTGTTTTTGGCAGTTCAAACTTTGACACCGCTTTTCTCACTGACTGTAACAATTTTTGTAGCGTTTTTCAGGTTATTGGATAGGAAATTGAACGAGAATTCCAAAAATGTGCTAAAAACAGTAATTTTCTCACTCCAAGTGGCGTTTACAGGCGATTTTGTCCCTGACTGTCCTTTCAAACTGTGTTTTTGGCAGTTCAAACTTTGACACCGCTTTTCTCACTGACTGTACCAATTTTTGTAGCGTTTTTCAGGTTATTGGCTAGGAAATTGAATGAGGATTCCAAAAATGTGCTAAAAACAGTAATTTTCTCACTCCAAGTGGCGTTTACAAGCGATTCTGTCCCGGACTGTCCTTTCAAACTGTGTTTTTGGCAGTTCAAACTTTGACACCTCTTTTCTCACTGACTGTAACAATTTTTGTAGAGTTTTTCAGGTTATTGGACAGAAAATTTAATGAAGATTCCAAAAATGTGCTAAACAGAGCCATTTTCTCACTCCAAGTGGAGTTTACAGGCGATTTTGTCCCTGACTGTCCTTTCAAACTGTGTTTTTGGCAGTTCAAACTTTGACACCGCTTTTCTCTTTGACTGTACCAAAATTTTGTAGTGGTTTTTCAGGTTATTGGCTAGAAAATTGAATGAGGATTCCAAAAATGTGCTAAAAACAGTCATTTTCTCACTCCAAGTGGCGTTTACAGGCGATTTTGTCCCTGACTGTCCTTTCAAACTGTGTTTTTGGCAGTTCAAACTTTGACACCGCTTTTCTCACTGACTGTAACAATTTTTGTAGCGTTTTTCAGGTTATTGGATAGGAAATTGAATGAGGATTCCAAAAATGTGCTAAAAACAGTCATTTTCTCACTCCAAGTGGAGTTTACAGGCGATTTTGTCCCTGACTGTCCTTTCAAACTGTGTTTTTGGCAGTTCAAACTTTGACACCGCTTTTCTCACTGACTGTAACAATTTTTGTAGCGTTTTTCAGGTTATTGGATAGGAAATTGAATGAGGATTCCAAAAATGTGCTAAAAACAGTCATTTTTGCACTCCAAGTGGCGTTTACAGGCGATTTTGTCCCTGACTGTCCTTTCAAACTGTGTTTTTGGCAGTTCAAACTTTGACACCGCTTTTCTCACTGACTGTAACAATTTTTGTAGCGTTTTTCAGGTTATTGGATAGGAAATTGAACGAGAATTCCAAAAATGTGCTAAAAACAGTAATTTTCCTCACTCCAAGTGGCGTTTACAGGCGATTTTGTCCCTGACTGTCCTTTCAAACTGTGTTTTTGGCAGTTCAAACTTTGACACCGCTTTTCTCACTGACTGTAACAATTTTTGTAGCATTTTTCAGGTTATTGGATAGAAAATTTAATGAGGATTCCAAAAATGTGCTAAAAACAGTCATTTTCTCACTCCAAGTGGCGTTTACAGGCGATTTTGTCCCTGACTGTCCTTTCAAACTGTGTTTTTGGCAGTTCAAACTTTGACACCGCTTTTCTCACTGACTGTACCAATTTTTGTAGCGTTTTTCAGGTTATTGGATAGGAAATTGAACGAGAATTCCAAAAATGTGCTAAAAACAGTAATTTTCTCACTCCAAGTGGAGAGTACAGGCGATTTTGTCCCTGACTGTCCTTTCAAACTGTGTTTTTGGCAGTTCAAACTTTGACACCGCTTTTCTCACTGACTGTAACAATTTTTGTAGCATTTTTCAGGTTATTGGATAGAAAATATAATGAGCATTCCAAAAATGTGCTAAAAACAGTCATTTTCTCACTCCAAGTGGAGAGTACAGGCGATTTTGTCCCTGACTGTCCTTTCAAACTGTGTTTTTGGCAGTTCAAACTTTGACACCGCTTTTCTCACTGACTGTAACAATTTTTGTAGCGTTTTTCAGGTTATTGGATAGGAAATTGAACGAGAATTCCAAAAATGTGCTAAACAGAGCCATTTTCTCACTCCAAGTGGAGTTTACAGGCGATTTTGTCCCTGACTGTCCTTTCAAACTGTGTTTTTGGCAGTTCAAACTTTGACACCGCTTTTCTCACTGACTGTATCAAATTTTGTAGTGGATTTTCAGGTTATCGGATAGAAAATTTAATGAGGATTTCAAAAATGTGCTAAAAACAGTCATTTTCTCACTTCAAGTGGCGTTTACAAACGATTTTGTCCCTGACTGTTCTTTCAAACTGCGTTTTTGGCATTTCAAACTTTGACACCGCTTTTCTCACTGACTGTACCAATTTTTGTAGCGTTTTTCAGGTTATTGGCTAGAAAATTGAATGAGGATTCCAAAAATGTGCTAAAAACAATCATTTTCTCACTCCAAGTGGCGGTTACAGGCGATTTTGTCCCTGACTGTCCTTTCAAACTGTGTTTTTGGCAGTTCAAACTTTGACACCGCTTTTCTCACTGACTGTACCAATTTTTGTAGCATTTTTCAGGTTATTGGATAGAAAATATAATGAGCATTCCAAAAATGTGCTAGAAACAGTAATTTTCTCACTCCAAGTGGCGTTTACAGGCGATTTTGTCCCTGACTGTCCATTCAAACTGTGTTTTTGGCAGTTTAAACTTTGACACTGCTTTTTTCACTGACTGTACCAATTTTTGTAGCGTTTTTCAGGTTATTGGCTAGGAAATTGAATGAGAATTCCAAAAGTGTGCTAAAAACAGTCATTTTCTCACTCCAAGTGGCGTTTATAGGCGATTTTGTCCCTGACTGTCATTTCAAACTGTGTTTTTGGCAGTTCAAACTTTGACACCGCTTTTCTCACTGACTGTATCAAATTTTGTAGTGGTTTTTCAGGTTATCGGATAGAAAATTTAATGAGAATTCCAAAAATGTGCTAAAAACAATCATTTTCTCACTCCAAGTGGCGTTTACAGGCGATTTTGTCCCTGACTGTCCTTTCAAACTGTGTTTTGGCAGTTCAAACTTTTCTCTTTGACTGTACCAAAATTTGGTAGCGTTTTTCAGGTTATTGGGTAGGAAATTGAATGAGGATTCCAAAAATGTGTTTAAAACTGTCATGTTTA
Source organism: Ips nitidus (assembly GCA_018691245.2). Classification (NCBI taxonomy): domain Eukaryota; kingdom Metazoa; phylum Arthropoda; class Insecta; order Coleoptera; family Curculionidae; genus Ips; species Ips nitidus. The sequence goes on from CM042798.1 coordinate 7,754,713, forward strand.
CACTATAAGTGGTTAGACAGGCAATTTTGCTCTTCAACTGTCAAACTGTGCTTAAAAGTTACAAAAATCAGGGTTTAGAAATGTTTTCTTGCAGTATTCGATACAAAACGTGTTTATGAGATATATGACAGTTATTTTGACAGTGGCTGCCTAAATTATCCTCCAAAAATCACAGGATATCTGTCACTAATGTCAAAATTTGACTAGAATTTGCAAGAATTACAGTTTAACACAGTTTTCGAAAGAAGACGTGTTTCTGAGATTTATGACAGTTATTATGAAAATTGTCAGTAAATTACCGGTAAATTACGAATTGTTTAAATAATAATATCTTCAGATTCGCGTCAGTTTTTCATCTCAAAAACACATTCTTTGTCATAATTTAAACATGAAATGAAAAGACTACTTTTTCATAAGAATCACTTTTCCTGTCACTCTGAATTTTACTTTTCCTTACCGGTAANACAAAACNNANTCNTCNCGCTNATTNGACAAACANANAGATTCGGAGTGACCNCGGAAANCNGCGACCTACGGTCGNAGTNNTNGCAAGCTGNGTNNTNCCGTAGNNNTAAAACCCANTGCAGTCCGNNGACGNNATCAANTNTTACGAATGTNGGNNGTANCGCCAAAAGTGGGGAGGTCGAGTACTAATCGGCTACNNNGGGCCAGCCGTACTTNCTNAGGTACNATTAANTAGAACCANTGATANTNACGNNGGGCTTTNNATCGGTCCAATANTAAGCACGTNNCAGGCCTCTAACTGGCACNCNANNNANNTGGATNNGGNTGACAATTNNNTNCAGAACCCCTGCATNGCGATCNTTNAACTAAAGCNGTNGTNGANCNCTAGNGATTGGCTNTNCAATCTACACNTNGNANCGGAANTATGGATAATANCANAGNACCCTGGTNCTAACCGGCCACANCGNGAGACAATATATNTGGCNGGNTCAGNTNNGCGGCACTATTGTTTGGTAAACAAAGCGTTTTACCGTCTGGACTTTCCCATTTGCGAGTAATTAAGTCATCTCGCAGTCGAAGCGAATTTCCACTGCAACCAGTAACCCCTTACTGTTGGTCCATATCTGGAAATCTGTTGCCAATCCGGTTTCAAATCCTTCTCCAACCATCTTCTGATTACTTTCAAATCAGAGTCTGAGCGCTGTCCTTTTATTATGTCCTCCTTAGAAACGCTGCTCTTCATTCTTTTTGTAGCCTCTTTATCTGTCACCATCGCGATTTGACCAATCCTCCAACCATTATGAATTTGTCCTTTCCGATACCTTAAGTCACTATCCAAAGCTTGACGATCCTCTACATATCGCGGTAAATGTCCTTCCGGGTTCTTCATTTCCTGCTCCTGGTTACGCCAGTTCTGCGGGGTCGGTAAACGAGACTGCTGTCTGCAATTCCATTGGTAATGTCCTTTACGTCCACAAATATAACATGTAATGTTTCTTTTAGCAGAGGAGTTCCGGTGATTTGTTCTGATGTCCTGGTTTCGTCGACACTGTGGGTTTGGAGAACAAGACCGCTGTCTGCAATTCCTTCTAATGTGTCCCGTACGTCCGCATCGATAACACTCCACTCTCGTGATCGGGCGTGATCGTTCTAATTGTGTGGACTGACTATTTCCTGATGCTGCCATTTGTTGCACTAATTGGCCTACCATTGCTTTCATTTCATCTATTAATGTAGCAACATGATCGGCTGGCGGTACTCTTTCCTCTTGAATAGGCTCTGGCTTTAAATCATTGCACGCAGCTTCAATTTCCAGCGCTCGAATCAGTAATTCGCTGTTGTTGCTCCTTTGAACTTCTTCAGCCATTTCTTTACCTCCGGATCTCGAATCCCATCTACAAAATACTGTGCCACAAGTTCTTCTTGGATTTCATCCGGGACGGCTGGGTAAGCCAGATGCACAAGGCGACGAATTTCGGTTTCAAACTCTTCTAGATTTTCACCAGTTTTCTGCTGTCTTGCCATTAATTGCGTTCGATACAGTCCTTTCTTATGTTGATCCCCATAACGACGTTCTAATGCAGCTACTAATGCTTCATAGTTGCTTCGTTGGGCGATAGGCACCGTCTGTAACAGCTCCAATGCAGGTCCTCGTAATGACACTACTAGTGCTACAGCCATTTCCTTGTTACTCCATCCATTTGCATTTGCAGCGGCCTCAAATTGGAGTTGGTACATTGCCCATGAAGTTTGACCGTCGTATGTGGGAGGCTTGATCTTGTTGAGCCCGTTTCGGGTGATCACTGTAGAGCTGGCTCCTCTGCTGTCAATTTTCCGCTCTAAGTCGCGTAGCTTTATCTCGACATCATTCTGAATTTTGTTAATGTCCTCCCGAGCATCATTTAATTTTACCTGAACGTCATACTCCATCTTTTTGAGACTATGGGTTACATACTCTTGGATGTCTGTCTTGGTCCCCGCTAGAACGTTCAATATTTCTACGTTACGCTTTTCTTGCCACTCTCTATCTTCTTGACGCATTTCTATATCTTGTTGTCGCATTCTTTCTTGTTGTTGTCGAATCCTTTCTTGTTCTTCCTTGTCTTGTTGTCGAATCCTTTCTTGTTCTTCCTTCTCTTGTTGTCGAATCCTTTCTTGTTCTTCCTTGTCTTGTTGTCGAATTTTTTCTTGTTCTTCCTTGTCTTGTTGTCGATTTTGTTTAAGCATTTCCATCATAGCTGCAAGTTGGGCCTCCATGTTTGCACTTTGACGTCTTGTTATTGGCATAAAATAAATTTAACACACCACTGTTCCGAAAATCTCTAGTCCGGTTCTGAACACAAGTCTCTAACCCGAAGTTTAGTTCCAATTCACGTCGCACTAAAGTCTGATCGCACTTCTGACACCAATTGTTACGATTTTCCCGTGGGTTCACACAAAGTCAATTTAACTCAACAATTAATAAATTTATTAATACTTCAAAACACTCCGTACAATAATTAACACAGCTACTAAAAACACTACTACAATTCCACAATTACTTCGCTATTTAAACTTTACCGCGTTCCCAAATTCACTACTACACTACTCTCTTAACTACTACGCCGTCGTCAACGCCGCTTCTTTTATATTCGCAAACCACGTTCTAGAATGACCGCGAAACGCTTCGCGATTTGCTTCGAATCTTCCAGGTGCGGCGCTTCCTAACTGTGGCCTACTTTAATACGCGCCCGGCCAGATATTGCGGCGCATCGGTTTCGTCGAGTATCGAGCATAGTAGGCCCAAACCGTAACAGTATTTTAGATATTGGCCTTTTTTTAAGCTTAGCAAAGGACTTTTTTAAAAATAACACGATTAACCTCTACAAACTTATATGTTGTAATACACTGTTGAAAAGGTAAAAATGAACAGAATTAAATGACGTAAAAATATATAGGAGACTGTCATATGTCAGAAAATAAACGGAATAGAAAAAACTGACTACGCCATTAGATTCTACATGAAAACTTCTACCGGGAACCGTTCTTCCTTTTTTGATAACTTTAAGAGGAACTGAAATACAGAAGAGGTTAAAAAATTACCAATTTTCGAAAACCCCCCATATCTTTGAAACAAAAGAAGTTTGCGCCGCCCACTTTTCGCCAGTCATCTCAGCTCAGAAAAAGAGATCAGAACACGTATGCTACTTTTTTTCTATCTATTACCGTTTTCTCTGTACCCCGTAAAACCATCGAAAATGCAGCACCCTGTACATATCATATAATGTATTTCAAACATCCATTTTAATGCTTTCAGATAAATCAGTGGTCTTGGCCCGTCGATAACGTCTCGATTTACGTTTTCTAGGTGAGGAAATCATAAGATTACTTGTGTGCTTTTTCCGAATCGAATAAACAGTTTTGCGGGAAATTTTCAAAGCAGCTGCAACTTTCTAGTAGCAAAAAAAATACATCAGTCAGAATATGTAAGGTCTTTAAATTTCTTATTCTTTTCCTGAACAGATGATAAAGCTTCTAAAGGTCCTCCATTAGTTTTTTTCCAATTCAAAATATTCACAAAGGTTAAGAATTAACTTCCGGGGTTGTCTGTGGAGAATTTTTTCAGGCATTTTCTAAAAAATACTGTAATAGTAAGTAAATTCGGAATTTACGAAAAACCGAATGGCTAAATAAAAACCATAATAAAACACCACGTTTTTTTTTCAGAACAGGTTAGTAATTGTGCTAATTTTGGTAAGATCGTGACAGCCGACATAAAAAAAAATAAATAATAATATTATGAAAGTACTTACAGAATGTTAAAAGCGTAGAAACAATAGCTCTTAAAAGAACTGTGGTGGTGTGGTAAATAGAAAACTTTATAAATGATTAACAACACAAAGAAACGGAAAAGAATTAATAGTAAACAAATCAAATAAATTTCGATGGTTTTCAAACTGACAATAACTGAAATAGAAGCGCTAATCAGTAAATGTTTTTTTTTTGGAAGACATTCACTTAGATATTTACCCTTTCTGAAAGTGAACAATAGACAAGGATGAAGTCAATAATGCATGTCTACTTCTAAATCACAGGGAGATGACGCACGGGTAAACTCAGTCCGCGAGAACAGTATGAACGATTTAAATGTAATATAAGACAAAAGATCACCAAACATAAGTTCAAAAACAATTTAAAAAACAAAAAAAATCAAATATTTCAGAAACGGTTATTAATATATAAAATGTTTAAATTGAAATAACGTTGATTAGTGAAGGTATTGAGAACAAAAGGTGAAAGTAAAGAAAAAGAAAAGTTATACTCACTTGAATAAATTTTGACTTATCTCCCCGGCAAGTAATTGTTTGGCAAAATCTACGACGTCATCACGAACAGCCAATCCAAACGAAGGTTGACTCAGAACAACAGGCATTTTGACAGACTTGTTTTCCTTCATTTTCATATAAATGGCATACACGTAGCCTGCTATGACTGCCTCGAAACTGCGCCTGCAGTCTGCCCGTTCCGGTAGCTGTTCCGCAATGTTCCAATTACAATTCAGAACCGGTTCGCCATCTTCATCCTCTTCCTCTTCTTCTTGATGTTCTTCACTGGCGGACGTTTCCTGAACGTCATGTGGGGTCTTGCCAACTACACCAGCGTAGTTGGCCGGATCCACCCAAACCAGGTACTCCCAACAACGTCTAACGAAAACCATCAGTTAGAAACCGCGCCAGTTTTTCGTACACGTCAAGCTTACTTGTAACTGATTTCGATTGAATGGAACAGTTCTTTATTCCTGATGGAGTTGACCACAAATTCGACGCTAGCTAAACCGTCTTCGACGCTGTTTTTCTTGGTGCAGATGACTATTTTGTTGAAGTTTGCGTAAATTATTATGGAACCGAGACGTTTAAATTCGGCCACCAGTTGCAAAAATAGTTTCCTCATTAATGTTTGTAATGTTTTCAGCAGAGATGGCTCGTAGAGCAATGCTTTTGACGATCTTAACCACCTACAAATTTATAATGTATGATTGTATTTCATAAATTACGCTGAAATTACATTTAAATGTTCAGAATTTCAAAATTGCTAATTGTATACTTATTCAGAAATATTTTTACTCTAAACTAGTGATGGGTAAATTACCGGTAAGTAATGTGTATTTTACTTTACCAGGAAAATTTGAGCGGTAGATTAAAAATACTGTGTTTCTGACAGTTCACATTTTGACACCGCTTGTACCAATTTTTGTAGTGTTTTTCAGGTTATTGGCTAGAAAATTGAATGAGGATTCCAAAAATGTGCTAAAAACAGTCATTTTCTCACTTCAAGTGGCGTTTACAGGCGATTTTGTCCCTGACTGTCCTTTCAAACTGTGTTTTTGGCAGTTCAAACTTTGACACCGCTTTTCTCACTGACTGTACCAATTTTTGAAGCGTTTTTCAGGCTATCCTATAGAAAATTTAATGAGAAGTCCAAAAATGTGCTAAGAACAGTCATTTTCTCACTCCAAGTAGTGTTTACAGTTGATTTTGTCCCTGACTGTCCATTCAAACTGTGTTTTTGGCAGTTCAAACTTTGACACCGCTTTTTTCACTGACTGTACCAATTTTTGTAGCGTTTTTCAGGTTATTGGCTAGGATATACAATGAGAATTCCAAAAGTGTGCTAAAGAGAGTCATTTTTGCACTCCAAGTGGCGTTTACAGGCGATTTTGTCCCTGACTGTCCTTTCAAACTGTGTTTTTGGCAGTTCAAACTTTGACACCGCTTTTCTCACTGACTGTACCAATGTTTGCAGCGTTTTTCAGGTTATTGGATAGAAAATTTAATGAAGATTCCCAAAATGTGCTAAAAACAGTAATTTTCTCACTCCAAGTGGCGTTTATAGGCGATTTTGTCCCTGACTGTCCTTTCAAACTGTGTTTTTGGCAGTTCAAACTTTGACACCGCTTTTCTCACTGACTGTTCCAATTTTTGTAGCGTTTTTCAGGTTATTGGATAGAAAATTCAATGAGAATTCCAAAAGTGTGCTAAACAGAGTCATTTTTGCACTCCAAGTGGCGTTTACAGGCGATTTTGTCCCTAACTGTCCTTTCAAACTGTGTTTTTGGCAGTTCAAACTTTGACACGGATTTTCTCACTGACTGTAACAATTTTTGTAGCGTTTTTCAGGTTATTGGATAGGAAATTGAAAGAGGATTCCAAAAATGTGCTAAAAACAGTTATTTTCCCACTCCAAGTGGCGTTTACAGGCGATTTTGTTCCTGACTGTCCTGTCAAACTGTGTTTTTGGCAGTTCAAACCTTGACACCGCTTTTCTCACTGACTGTAACAATTTTTGTAGCGTTTTTCAGGTTATTGGATAGGAAATTGAAAGAGGATTCCAAAAATGTGCTAAAAACAGTTATTTTCCCACTCCAAGTGGCGTTTACAGGCGATTTTGTTCCTGACTGTCCTGTCAAACTGTGTTTTTGGCAGTTCAAACCTTGACACCGCTTTTCTCACTGACTGTAACAATTTTTGTAGCGTTTTTCAGGTTATCGGCTAGGAAATTGAATGAGAATTCCAAAAATGTTTTAAAAACAGTTATTTTCCCACTCCATGTGGCGTTTACAGGCGATTTTGTCCCTGACTGTCCTTTCAAACTGTGTTTTTGGCAGTTCAAACTTTGACACCGCTTTTCTCACTGACTGTACCAATTTTTGTAGCATTTTTCAGGTTATTGGCTAGAAAATTGAATGAGAATTCCAAAAGTGTGCTAAACAGAGTCATTTTTGCACTCCAAGTGGCGTTTATAGGCGATTTTGTCCCTGACTGTCCTTTCAAACTGTGTTTTTGGCAGTTCAAACTATGACCTCGCTTTTCTCACTGACTGTACCAACTTTTGTAGCATTTTCAGGTTATTGGATAGAAAATTTAATGAGGATTCCAAAAATGTGCTAAAAACAGTCATTTTCTCAATCCAAGTGGCGTTTACAGGCGATTTTGTCCCTGACTGTCCTTTCAAACTGTGTTTTTGACAGTTCAAAAGGCGTTTGTACCAATTTTTGTAGTGTCTTTCAGGTTATTGGGTAGGCAATTGAATGAGGATTCCAAAAATGTGTTTAAAACTGTCAAACAAAAATCAGGGTTTAGAAATGTTTTCTTGCAGTATTCGATACAAAACGTGTTTCTCAGATATATGACAGTTATTTTGACAGTGGCTGCCTAAATTATCCTCCAAAAATCACAGGATATCTGTCACTAATGTCAAAATTTGACTAGAATTTGCAAGAATTACAGTTTAACACAGTTTTCGAAAGACGTGTTTCTGAGATTTATGACAGTTATTATGAAAATTGTCAGTAAATTACCGGTAAATTACGAATTGTTTAAATATTAATATCTTCAGATTCGCGTCAGTTTTTCATCTCAAAAACACATTCTTTGTCATAATTTAAACATGAAATGAAAAGACTACTTTTTCATAAGAATCACTTTTCCTGTCAGTCTGAATTTTACTTTTCCTTACCGGTAAATTTACGCCTTCCATAACATAATACCATAAATAAAATGCCAATATTCAAAATTAATTAAAACTTCAACCCCCGATTGCATCGAAACGATTTTCGAACACTAACCATTGATCAAGTTAACACGCTTTTTGACTTTGACATTAGTTTAGGACTTACTATGTTAACGTCAAAGTCAAAACGTGATTTAAAGTAACCAATAATTAAAATCATCGTTCAAAAAACGTTACGGTGCAAACGGGGGTTAGTCTTTTAATTATTATTCCCTGGCATATTCTCCAATTGTTTTTAAAAGCTACCCAGCAGACAAAGTGTGTTTTTGGTTTACGCTCAACAAACATTGTTGCCCAAAACAATTTTCATCAAATCTACTATTTACTGGGTAATCCTGTAGAGCGCCAGAGTAGATTCAACTTTTATAAAGAAAGACATTGTTTATTTGAATTTTTAAAGTTGGCCTTACCCTTCAAAGGGGGCATTTGAACAGAATAATAAAGATAAATATGTTACTTAAGGGGATCGGTAAAGACGTTTTTCGATCGCGATGCCTGTTCTACGTGGTGTAAAATATATAAAAAACAATGTTTCTCTGTTTCTGTCGACAAAACTACGGCAGTGTTAACGCAAACATTAGTGTTTCGAGCATTCCATCTTTTAACCCAAATTTAGACAGCTGAAGGTTTGGGGAATGTGCGAACGTTGTTTTTGTCACCAAAAAGCTTTCAGGTAGGAAAAACAGTAACTGATGATAATCATGATAATTTAAGCATTTTTTCAAATACACATTTTAGCAAGTGTCAAACAGCAATACTGGGTCAAAGATTGTCATAAAATACATTGAATCTCCCATATTATTTGAAAACATGAAGCACTTACCTATAAAAATGAACAACTTGAAAATCAGCATAGACATTATCGTGTAATGAAATATCTCTCATCCACGTGGTGGCCATCGCACGTAATACTTTAAAAGCTTCGGCGCTGCGTGCCGATTCGTTGTAAATCGTGGCCGCATTTCCTGACAGCATATCGTCTATGGAAGTTCCTTGAGTGTTTTCAAAACTAGTCGCGCTACTAGTGCCCTCTATATCAGTGACGTGATGCGATTGCAGTAACGTATTGATTGCTAAACTGTCAATGTCTAATTCGACGCACACCGAGGAATACCAGCCCGGCTTGTTGCACACTTCACTGGAACCTTCTTGGTTGTCGGCTAATAATCTGAATCAAACATAAAATTGTCAATTAACAGTGTGAATGTCTCGATTGCCTGTAAACCTCGTCAATGGGCTAGTTCAGTATATTTTTTTTTGTTTCAAATTATGAAAGAGCATACATACAACTAATTGGTCATACTCCCAAAATATGAGTGTAATTTTTTGGTTCTTTTTAAATATGAAGCAGATCTGTCGCAATTACTCAAATTGGAGACTTATTATATATCTATTAACTTCATTAACTTATTGGGTTGTTAATTATAGTCGAATACATATATTTCAACTTTTTTGCTTATCAAAGTAACATGAAATCTTATAATTGGTCTGTTCCAAAAACGTGTCAAAAAATCAACGATCACTTGTTATGGAAGATCGCAAAAAACATATGATCCAAAGAAAATATATGACTTTTTTTTTGATTCTCCATGGAACAGTGACGTTACCGATGTTAATATTTTGGCAGATAATTTTGTTGATGATATGAATGTGCCCATTTAAAAAAATAACTTATGAAGAAAAATACGCTAATAAGAAATGGATTTCGGATGAAATTAAACAAAATATGCAACAGAGGGACAGATTATATGTTAGATCAGTGAGGGAAAGAGGCAATAACACTTGGAGAAATTATAAACGGTTGAGAAATTTTATTGTTTGGCAAATTAAATACGAGAAGGATCAATATTTTAAAGAAATTATTGATAATAATAAAAACAATCAGCGAGAAATGTGGAAGAGTTCAAAAACCATTTCATTAATTTACGAACCCGGTGCGGGTTGCAGAATTCGAGACGACTACGTTTTGTGGTACGAGACGGAGCCTTCTGACTGTCTTCTACCGTCTGCCTTACTAACGGATGTCGAGTCTTATTTATACCAAATTGGTTCAGTGACGACCTCTATCGTTTGTCGCTTGTTTTCATATTCCTGCATAGCAGTAGCTAAAAATATGCACTACGTGCATTCTGACTGTAACCTTCCTTCGTGCATTTTATTATTTTGCCATCTTCGAATATCTGCTTTAATTTAATGTTTTTATATTTTTTAAAAATGAATTTCTATTCGTGACAATATTTAAAGATGGATGTTTAGGGTTGATTAGATATGTATTTCTTAGAATGTGAAAGAGGTTACTATACCTCACCCAGTTTTAGTTTATGACCTTAGGTATACCTATTCAGCAGCAATTTCAATAATAATGTTGTCTAGGATGACCTGGGTGTTATAAAAACTCTTACCTAATGTATCATGTGGAAGGCGAAAAGCTGGAAAGAGTCGAGAACTATGACTACTTAGGAACAAGTGTCAACTGTTTTGTGGAGAAATAAAGATTTGCATTTGAATTGCGTGCATTCTTCATAAGGATCAATTTGGCAATGTAATAATAGTAAACGAAAATGTGATTGCCAGGAAGTTCAATGAGTATTTTATAAATAGCATTGTAGACATTATCGATAGCATTCCAAAGTATACCAGCCAGGACGATGTTGTAATGACATATCCCACACTTGAAGAGTTTATTGAGTTCCGAAAAATATCAATGCATGAATTAAAAGGGGTGGTTAGAGACTTAAAAAATGTTGAAGGTGGTCAACACGGTATTTCAAATAGAGTTATGTGGCGGGTAATCGCCTGCTGGAAATTATAAACGCGTCCTTGTCAACTGGCACCTTTCCGGACGAATGGAAGGAGTCCACTGTCATACCAGTACCAAAAGTACAAAATACAAAGCTGCACAGCGAGTTTAGGCCAATTAATACGGTGGAAGTGTATGAAAAGGTATTAGAGGTGGTGGTTAAGACTGTAATATAAACAAAATAATAATACCAAACGAATCCGGGTTCAGAAACAACCACTCTTGTGAAACAGTAGTTATAAATGTTTGTGATAATTTTGTAAATAGTATAGATGGTAGTAACCTTGTACTGGCAATATTTGTGGATCTGAGACGGGCATTTGAAACGGCAAACAGGAATATTTTAGTAAAGAAAATGGAAAAAATGGGCATTAGACATAATGTGTTAGGGTGGTTTAAGTCTTACTTGGATGGCAGAAAATAAAGAGTCAAATATAGGGATTGTTTATGAGATCTAATTGATGTTAAATATGGAGTACCCCAGGGGACTTTCTTGGAACCTCTTTTGTTTTTATTGTATATCAATGATGTGGTCGGGGTGGTTGAGGTTGAGAGGTGTGAGATGGAGCTGTTCGCGGATGATGCTATGATTTACATAACTGGAGATGGTTTGGGGCAAATGCAACAAGATGTGCACCATAATTTAAAAAAAAAACGCGAGTTTCAAGTGGTTCAAAACAGAGCAATAAGAACAATTTTGAAATGCAATAGGTACACTTCCATACACGCAATGCAGGAAACACTCAACATACTCCCTGTATAACAAAAAATTTCGTTTGATACCCATGTATTTGTGTACAAACTAAAGAATGAATTATTGCCTGATTACATTTGTAAAAAGATAGAAATTTTATCTGCCGTACATAATTATAATACAAGACAATGTAAAGATTTCATAATTAGTAGACAATGTGAATCAAATTTAGGTTTTAATTCATTGCTGTATAGGGGACTTCTTCGATTTAATCGGTTGCCAGTCAATATAAAGGAATCGCCTAATGTACAACTATTTAAAATAGAACTGCGAAAACACATTCGAGAAAAAATGTATATGTAATTTGCTAGTGATTTGCTTGTTGGTTAATTTTTGGGACATGTGTGCGTTGTATTGTTTTGTTTTTCATGTAGCATTATCGCTAAATAAATACCATTATTATTATTAATTAAAGTACAAATTTTAATAAATAGATCAAAATTGTACATAATGATTAAAACAAAAAATGTACAGTTTTTAACAAACAACCAAAAAAGCCCACTGAATTTTATAAAAAAGCAGATATGTTGATATTTCTATTGAAAATTAGGGTGCTTTTCCAATATTAAGTCAAAATTAGAAAAAAAAAATTAAATCAAAAAAATTACAGTGTGTTTGAGATATAATGAGGTAAGTTTCCATCAAATTCTTTTCTGGTAAAAGATAAACATATAAAACCAAAAGGTTGGTTATTTGAGTTTTTTTCACATAAATTTTAAGCTTATGAGAAAAAAGTGTAAATACAAAAGTTGTAGATCGTTTTATTACCTACAATTCCTTTTATTTTTACAAAATATCTTCCTTTTCCAATGTTTTTCATTCTACTATTATTTTTTTATTTATTTTTTATCTTCAAAGGCTTCAGCCCTGTTCTATTATGCAGAGTTTAAACTTAAACGGTCCAAGAATTTATTTAAATTATCTGATACCTCCAGGGCTATTTTGAAAGAAGAAGAGACCTCTAAATGCTAAGGACAACCTTCTAAAAAGCGACAGAAGGTTCTACAAGTGTCTTATACCTTCCCAGAGTTGTTTTAAATTGTTAGAGGGCTTTATAGACCGGTTTTTGATATGTCAAAGACCTCTAAATGCTACTGAGAACTTTCTGAAAAGTGCCAGAGGTTTCTACAAGTCTCTTATACCTTTCTAGAGTTGTTTTATTTTGTCAGAAGCTTCTAGGAGCATTTTGAATCTGCCAAAGACTTCTTCAATATGTGTCTTATACCTTTCCAGAGTTGTTTTAAATTGTCAGATACCTCTAGGACTGTTTGGAACGTGCCAAAGACCTCTAAATGCTATTGAGAACATTCTAAATTGTGCCAGAGACCCCTACAAGTGACTTAAACCTTCTCAAAGTTGTTTTAAATGGTCAGAGGCCTCTAGGGACATTTTGAAAGTTTCACAGATCTCTAAATGCTATTGAAACCCTTCTAAAAAGTGTCAGAGACCTGTACAAGTGTCTTAAACCTTCTCAGAGTTGTTTTAAATTGTCAGAAGCATCTAAGACTGTTTGGAATGTGCCAAAGACCTCTAAATACTACTGAGAACTTTCTGACAAGGTCAAAAACCCCCTACAACTGTCTTAAACTCTCCCAAAACTGTTTTAAATTGCCAGAGGCCTCTAGGACCATTTTGAAAGTTTCACAGATCTCTAAATGCTATTGAAACCCTTCTAAAAAGTGCCAGAGACCTCTACAAGTGTCTTAAACCTTCTCAAAGTCGTTTTAAATGGTCAGAGGCCTCTAAGACTGTTTGGAATGTGCCAAAGACCTCTAAATGCTACTAAGAACTTTCTGAGAAGATCAAAAGCTCTCTACAACTGTCTTAAACTCTCAAAAAAACTGTTTTAAATTGCCAGAGGCCTCTAGGACCATTTTGAAAGTTTCACAGATCTCTAAATGCTATTGAAACCCTTCTAAAAAGGGCCAGAGACCTCTACAAGTGTCTTAAACCGTCTCAAAGTTGTTTTAAATGGTCAGAGGCCTCTAAGACTGTTTGGAATGTGCCAAAGACCTTTAAATGGTACTGAGAAGATCAAAAGCCTTCTACAACTGTCAAACTCTCCCAAAACTGTTTTAAATTTCCAGAGGCCTCTAGGACCATTTTGAAAGTTTCACAGAAATCTAGATGCTATTGAAACCCTTTCTAAAAAGTGTCAGAGACCTCTACAAGTGTCTTAAACCTTCTCAGAGAAATTTAAATTGTCAGAGCCCTCTGGGACCATCTTGAGTCTGTCAGAGACTTTTAAGTGCTACTGACAACCTTCTAGAAACATCCAGAGCCTCTACAAGTGTCTTATACCTTTCCAGAATTGTTTTAGACTGTCAGATGCCTCTAGCACTGTTTGGAATGTGCCAAAGACTTCTAAATGCTACTGAGAACTTTCTGACAAGTTCAAAAGCCCCCTACAACTGTCTTAAACTTTCCCAAAACTGTTTTAAATTGTCAGAGGTCTCTAGAAGCATTCTGAACGTGCAGCTCTCTAAATAATACTGAAAACCTCCTAGAAAAGTAATCCAACTATCGGCAGCTCTGCATAAGAGACCCCATTTAAAAAGTGACTTTTTTCCTGTAGAAGAAAAGGAAATTGCTATTCTAATCCAAACGAAATGTTGGTAAATCTTAGCTAAGGATGACAAAAAAACAAACAGCCAATTACAAAAATTACATCCTGCTTTCTAGACTTGTGCTATTATAATGAACTCACCTAGTATCAGTCTCCTCACTGCCTCCTAAATCTGGCTTGTCATACGGTGAACACCACAATACATGGTTAGCTCTGATTAAATGTCTGGCATAAAATAAGTCAGCTCCAAAAATGGCAGCATCCTCAGGCAAATTTCCTACAGGAATATGGAAATATCGACTTTGCTCGACCATAATGTCCAAAGCGGATTCGCTGTTTAGATAATGACGCACCAAAGCTTTCGCTCCCAGTTTTTGCCAGTCCATGACATTGTATAAATCGTCTTCGTCCTAAAAAGAAAGAAAAAAACGCATATAATACACATTAAACAATAGTTAGTAGTTTATTACCTTAACGTGTATCCGGGTTTGAGGAAAATCCCCAAAAGCTCCAATGCCATTTTGCAACTGTTGTATATCCATCGTGCTTTGAACCGCTAACAACGTTGCTCCCTTCTTTTCATCTTTGTACGCTTGAAGGGCTTTGTTCAGCAACTTATAGACCTGAGTCAAGTCAGTTTCTACGCGAACTTCAAACTGGATGCCTTCCGGAGGCAAAAGATTGTCACTAACTTTTTCTTTTCTGTAAAAAATTGTTATGCAACGCGGCATAATTTTAGAAAAACAACTTACTTGGCCGCTCGCTCTGAAGCATACAAATTTGCCATGTTAGGCATCAAATTTGTTCGGACTGTATCGACTACAATCACCAAAGACTTTTTTAACGGTGTGAGAAACAGTCCGAACATATGTTGGCGTTTTGACGCGTGTCTGTAAAAGAAATCGAGAAATCGTAATCTACGTAAAAAAGCGTCTTGATAATGTAAAAGTCAGTTTCACCAAACTCTCATAATAACAAAGTTAGAGGGACTTAAACTACAGGAAAAAGTAATTTCCAATACCAAAAACTCCTTCCTGAAAATAGTTGTCAACACGTGAAAAGCTGATGTTTCATAAGAATATGGTTCCTTAATATTTTGTATAGATTTTAATGCTTTTGCAAAAGGGACAGTTAGAAGAAATAACTAATACCATACGTAAACACGGAAAATTAAACTAAGTTTGGCAATATTGCAACATTTTATGTGAAATCCAAAGTTTTGCACCAAATTTATTTTGTGTTGATACTTTTCTGATCATTAACGTATGGGTCGTTTAGAAACGAATTACGTCATACAAAACCGGCTCCTACGTCACGAGGCACGTCGCGTCCCCTAAAATTCCTATTCTGCGAATTCGCGACTGGTCCAATTTAATTTTCTTTGTTGTCTTGCATACTTAAGACATGTTGGTAACGTTTTGAATATATCTTCTTACTAAAAAAATCTTCAACGGTTTTTATATCCAAAAATAAGTCTAATTTGCAAAACAAAGAATTTACAAACATTTTTTGTTTTTATAAAATTGAAAATTTTTTTGTAAATTGGTTTTCAATTCAATAGAAAATGTTAGTGATTATTAATGTTTATTAGATATTATCTATTAATACTTTTCACAGGCATGTAGCACTTCTTGTAAAATGGCCGGAAGGCTCCAAATAGTATCAAAAACTCCCAAAAATTACGAGAGGACTCTACAAGTGTCACAAACCTTAGAAAAATCGTTTAAAATGACCAGAATTCTATATAAGTACCCTAAACCATAGAAAAATCGAATAAAATGGCCAGAAGACTGTAAATACTATCAAAAACCTCCAAAAAATTATGAGAGGGCTCTTCAAGTGTCTTAAACCTTAGAAAAATCGTTTAAAATGACCAGAAACCTCTATAAGTACCCTAAACCATAGAAAAATCGAATAAAATGGCCAGAAAACTCTAAATATTATCAAACACCTCCAAAAAATTATGAGAGGGCTCTACAAGTGTCACAAATCTTAGAAAAATCGTTTAAAATGACCAGAATTCTCTATAAGTACTCTAAATCATAGAGAAATCGAATAAAATGGTCAGAACACTTTAAATACTATCAAAAACCTCCAAAAATTATGAGAGGGCTCTTCAAGTATCTTAAACCTTAGAAAAATCGTTTAAAATGACCAGAAATTTATATAAGTACACTAAACTATAGAAAAATCGAATAAAATGGTCAGAACACTTTAAATACTATCAAAAACCTCCAAAAATTATGAGAGGGCTCTTCAAGTATCTTAAACCTTAGAAAAATCGTTTAAAATGACCAGAAACCTCTATAAGTACCCTAAACCATAGAAAAATCGAATAAAATGGCCAGAAGACTGTAAATACTATCAAAAACCTCCAAAAAATTATGAGAGGGCTCTTCAAGTGTCTTAAACCTTAGAAAAATCGTTTAAAATGACCAGAAACCTCTATAAGTACCCTAAACTATAGAAAAATCGAATAAAATGGCCAGAAGACTGTAAATACTATCAAAAACCTCCAAAAATTATGAGAGGGCTCTACAAGTGTCTTAAACCTTAGAAAAATCGTTTAAAATGACCAGAAACCTCTATAAGTACCCTAAACCATAGAAAAATCGAATAAAATGGCCAGAAGACTGTAAATACTATCAAAAACCTCCAAAAAATTATGAGAGGGCTCTTCAAGTGTCTTAAACCTTAGAAAAATCGTTTAAAATGACCAGAAACCTCTATAAGTACCCTAAACCATAGAAAAATCGAATAAAATGGCCAGAAGACTGTAAATACTCTCAAAAACCTACCAAAAATTATGAGAGGGCTCTACAAGTGTCTTAAACCTTAGAAAAATCGTTTAAAATCACCAGAAACCTCTATAAGTACCCTAAACCATAGAAAAATCGAATAAAATGGCCAGAAGACTCTAAATACTATCAAACACCTCCAAAAAATTATGAGAGGGCTCTTCAAGTGTCTTAATCCTTAGAAAAATCGTTTAAAATGACCAGAAACCTCTATAAGTACACTAAACCATAGAAAAACCGAATAAAATGGCCAGAAGACTCTAAATACTCTCAAAATCCTGCAAAAATTATGAGAGAGCTCTACAAGTGTCCTAAACCTCAGAAAAATTGTTTATAATAGCCGGAGGCTTCTAACTACTGTCGAAAACCTCCTAAAAATTGTCAGAACTCTCTTCAAGTGTCCTAAACCTTAGAAAAACCGTTCAACATAGCAAAAATTCTTTAGAAGTGTCAAAAATATTAAAAAATGTTTATAAAAGCCAGAAGATTAAAAAATTATCAAAAACGTCCTAAAACTTTATAAGTATCCTAAATCTTAATTAATTATAACGCACAGAAGTCTCTAAATATTATCGAAAACCTACTAAATATTGTTAGAGGATTCTATACAAGTGCTCTAAACCTTAAAAAAATCGTTTAAAACATTCAGAAAATTTTAGAAGTGTCCTAAACCTTTAAAAATTGTTTAAAAAAACCAGAGTTTTTAGACAAGTGTTCTAAACTTTAGAAAAATTATTTATAATGGTCAGAGGCCTCTAAATACTACTAAAAACCTCCTTAAATCAACATCAACACTACTGATATTCAGATCTGAAAAACTAATGACACTTTAATGTTTCCTAGTGTGGACTTAGAGGAACGTGTGAATTCTAACACCATTTAGTAATGACAAACCATTTTCTCTTCAAAAATAGTTGAGAAACACGTAAAGGAATAATTAATAATCACACTAGAACAGACAATATCGCAAGCGCTGAACTGAAACGTGCCTCCTGACGTCACACGGCACTTAAACCGAAACTCGTCGTTTTGAAGCGCGTGGTTTGGTCAGAATTAGAAAAAAGTTTTTCATATGTAATTAATCAATTAAATAATATAATATGTACTATTGCCCTGTCAGAAGATTGGTTGTTATGAGAGTAGGTGAACTGAAACTTACCGATGATGATAAAAATATAAATGCCTCACGGAATCCTTAACCAAATATGGCTGTTTGATTAACGAAACCGTGTCCAATTCGTCTAAGGTAAAAGTGTCCAGACTGGTAACGCCCCTCGACACTTTAACGACGCAACTAGTAGAAATTAAAGCTCTAAACATCAAGGGAGTTTTCGTTTCGTAGATACCCTCCACTGCCGGATCCGATATAGCAGTTTGCAATAACTCCCTAAAATTTGCTATAATGAAAAACCTCCTAAAAAAACTTCAGCAGCAACGTTACTCTTGGTTTTCTAAAAACAATTCCTCGGTAGTGGAGTAGCGGTAAAGGTTGTACACGTGTCGCGCCCTGGGCAATGTGCGATTAACTTTTTTAAATAAACCGCACTCGTCAACCCCTTTCGGGTTTTTAAATTGGCGTAATAAATACGAGGGACTTGCAGCTTGACGGAGTATAACTCAGTATCCACCAAAGCCCACAACTTAAATACGCCCGGTGAATTTGAAGATGCAATTTGCAGCACTTGCCAAGGAGTGGTCAGTAAGGCCCGTTGGGTTTTTTGAAGAAACGTTCCTAAAGTACCTGGAGCCGATGACCTGCAAAGTTTCTTTTGATGTTATATTTATCTATCAAACTAAAAACTTAGATACATCTACTGGTTTTTCAAAAAAATCTATAACACAATAGAGATAAAATAAAAATCAACTATTGAGAGAAATATTAATAAAATTTGAACGTTTTAAAAGTAGTTTACTACTTTAAAGTATTTAAATTTTACTGAAAATTTGATTTCCTTATTTTTACGTTGTTAACTGACTATTATAAATATGAACTCTAAACTCTAACATATGCAAGTAGTTAGTTAGTGGGCATTTTCTGCCCCCCACCGCGACCGCAGGTCTATTGTGGCTCACACATAGGTTAGAGTGTCTTAAAAATATCCATTCTTTTTTCTTTTTTTTTTGTGTGCGTAAATTAATAGTATATTATAAACCTAGGGACTAAAGTGGTTCTTTTAATCCCGCGGCGAAAGGTTTGTACAAATGTACAATTCGCTAAGGGATTAAAAGACACTTTAGTCACGAGGTTTATATACTATTTTATGCACTTTAGAATGCGAGAAACTAAAAATAAAAAAAATTACAAAACTAACAGTGGTTACAACGGTACTCTCGTATTACTGATAGTTGTTATTGATTGTTGTTGGCATGTTGGATTCACTTAAAATTTATTGTGCCCTGGAAGTGTTGCTATGGCACAAAACAAATGTCAATCAGTTGTAATCAAACGGTGAGTCCAGAAAAATCGTATTTTTTGAAAATGAACATTGAAGAGGCCGCCCAAGAGGCCATCGCTAGCCTTCTTCCAGAAAAATCTCGCGAGGCTTACAAAAAATAGTTTCTTGTTTACCAAAAATGGTGCGTTGAACAGAATGCAGAGAATTTTACGGATGAAAATTCTGCAAATAAGGGATGCTAGGGTGATTCAGGTAAAAAAAAAAAGGTAGAGAATTGTCAATTGTTGACTTGAGATTGATGTCATTACTTTAGAATACGATTTAGTCGCGAATTTTGAGCTGAAAACCGAAGAAAAACGCGGAAACGATAATACGGTTGACGAGTTATCGCGTGGTGAATTTGGTTTTTCTTCCCTGCTTGATTTTTTTGGACAATACTTTTGCTGTGCCCTAATCCTAAACCAGTGCTGGCGTCAAATGAGGAGTTTTGGACGATCGGTTTGAGGTGAACAGGATAGGCCGAGATCTGAAGTACTACACACTGGTACACGACGATACCGACAGTGGTGCCAAAGAAAGCAGATGAGGAGAGGTCCGTCATTGTGATTGACACATAGGAGGGACTCTTTCAATTTAAACAGTGAACCTGAGCCTAAATTAACAATTTCAGAGACTGTAAGTAGTAGATAAGTTGTTTAATTTATTTAGGGATTGTTTGACAGGATGTAAATTTAATTACAGTTAGTGATTATTGATTTCCAAACAGTCGCCTGTGTTAGAAATTAGATAGTAAATTAAGTTAGATTCGCGGTAGGTAATTATAGTTAGGTTTAGTTATTTCCCCTTGGACAAATAACTTGGCATCCCTTTGGGTTATAAAGATCAGTTTTTTGTAAATTCTTTTTGATTTTTATTTTTCTTCAATTTAACTTAAATCAAAGAATGGATAAAAATCAAGATAATCACTCTCGAGAAAGTTTAGATGATATAATTATGCGAATAGATAAAAGTCCAACGGTTCAGGAAAGGAGACCTTCGGAACGACCTAGTCCCGAGAGTGATTCGCTTAACAAGAGCTCATCCAGAATACCCGACTCCCTGAGGAACCAAATAACTGCTCTGGGTGCGTATTCTTGAAACGAGGGAAGGGAATTATCAAGAGAAAGACATGTAGAATGTGACAGGAACCCGCTATTGTCAGCTTCTTCTGTCACATTCTATCAACACTTCTCTTGGCAATTCTACTCCCTGCGTTCAAGAATAGGCCCCCTGGATGAGAGGTTGTCCAGGTCTCCTGGGCGTACATCCGCCCGTCCAAATATGAAGGACCTGTAGTTGGTCAGCGGAACAGTAGGTGCGCGGCCGATTCGTCATCTTCCATACACCAGCGGCATTCGGCGTCTTCCGACAGGCTTATCCGGTGCATGTGAGCCCTTAGCTGACAGTAACGGGTGTACAGCGTCGTTACTACCCTCAGGTGTGGTCTGCTGAGTTGCAGGAGATTGTTGTCCTGTTCTTAGAGGGTCCCCTAATAAACTCCTTGGAGTGAGCCAACCCTGTAGTTCTCAGCCATAGGTCGGAGTGTTCCTGATAACACCACTCCGTAATGCTTTTCTTTGCTTCACCGTGCGCCATACCGAGTGCCGGTTCTGGGCCGATGTAGGCCGCCTCCGAACACAGCTTAGCCAGTTCGTCGTCTTTGGCATTCCCTGTGAAGTCGGAGTGACCCGGAATCCACATCAGGGTAACGCTGTTGGATTTTCCAAGAGTGTTAAGGACTTCATGACAGCCCAGAACCGCCTTTGACACAAAGCGACCTGAGGAGAGGGCTCGAACAGCGGCCTCACTGTCTGTGAAGATTTTTATCGATTTCCGCCTAGGGGGTTTTTATTCATCATCTCCCTAGAGCAGATCTCGTTGGCGTAGAGTCCAGCCTGCAGGACCGTCGGTGTTTGTCCCAGTCCCTCAGTCAGACAGACCCCCAGCCTTGGCACAGAAAGCCCCGGCTCCAGTCCCTTTTGAGGACTTTGAGCCGTCCGTAAACCAGCAGATATCTGCTCGGAGTAGGTCATCAGCCCGTTCTGCCCAGTCTACTCTCGATGGTACGAGGGTCCTGTAGCAGAAATCGGTGGCATCCGTGCCCGGCAGAACATCGGAGGGCATAGCAAGGGACTCGCGATTTAGAATTTCCGAAGTGGCCCTCGAGGCTCCATGTATGTGTGGCCAGGACACGGGTAATATGGAAGAGCCGGTAGGAGGCCATCCTTGCCTCTCTCTTCAGCAGGAGCTGAAGGGGGGATAAGTTAAGGAGACACTCTAACGCGGACATGGGCGTTGTCTTTCTTCCCCGTAGGTCAGCACAGGTATAATTGTGCTGGTGTAAAGCCAGTATAGCTGCTGGGGCCCTAGACCTCAGGATATGCAAGTATCGAACATTGAAAATTACCCAACGAAACTGTCTTAAGTGTTATGTGTCAGTATGTCAGAGCAGTTATCACATCATTTGACAGATGGACACACTTTATCAGAAAGCCTGATAATGTGTGACCAACTGTCAAATTACAACCCATTCACTACGATGCAGTCTGACAAACATTATTTGTGTCGTTTTGTCTCTTCTTTATCGTGAGCATTGTTTTGCAATAATTCTCTCTTACCGTTATAATATTAAATTGTCCAAACCTCTAGAGGGTGTCCAGTTTAAAATGATGTTCACGTGATTCATGTATTAACTCTTACAATTTACTGAAACTTCCAATGAAAGAAATCCGGTAATTGAGTCCAAGAGTTTTAAAGAAACCAGTAGTGGAACTACGTAAGGAAAATAAGTATATTTTTTTTATCTCACTTTAACTATTAAGAAATCGTTTATTTTGATCTTCAATCAAGTGAGCCATTAGTAAAACATCATGAACCAATGAATGACGTTTTATGAAGCATGTGTGTCTGTTCGTGGGTGTCAAGGTTTTTGTATTATTTTGATGATTCGTTTTTAAGTGTTTTGCAGCTCAAAAAAACGAAAATGCTATCACTTCTTCCAAAACTGTCTTCTGATCCTTAAAAAAAGTCACTAGAAGTTTTCAAACTTTTTTTCCAACTCAAAAACACCAAAATGTCACTCTTGTCTTTCAAACTGTCTTCTGAGTCTTGAAAGTATTATTTACAAGAGATTCTCAAACGGTTTTTGCAGGTCAGAAACACTAAAATGGCCTCCTTTAAAATGTCACCAGAATTTTGAAAACTATTTTCAGTTGGATTCTAGGCGCCCTCTAGCGGCTAAACGGTTTAACTTACCAACCGGTGTTGACATATCTTTAGAAAGCCCATTTCATTGGCTATCTATTGACTTACATAAGTTTATACAGTATGTCCAGGCTAAGGAGGGCCACTATGGGGATCTTGAAAACGGTTAGAGATACAGATTTGGTTGAATGGGAGAAAAGTTGCGTAATCTTGGACTTAATAAAATTACATTTAGAAAACATGTTTATTTCTTTTATTTCTTATTTACCTAGACCAAAACTACTAATAACAATTCTCCACAGCAACTTGTCAAGTTCTTTAAAGTGGCATTATCAGTTTTTCGTTTCGACGTTTTGTTTTTACGAAACCATCATCAACTTTTTATTTTGAATTCAATAATGTATGAAACTTTACTTTTTTACTTTTGGAATAATGAAGAGAACTGTTTTTTTTTTCTTATTTTTAGGTATAAACTAATAATAACCATTTAAATAACCTAAATAATTTATTGGCATAAACAATTTTTAATTAAAAAAAATAACACAAAATAATTTTCAGATCCGTAATAGGACATTACTTGTAAAAACAGTAAAACACATTTAAACCATAAAGTGTCATACATCATTGAATTTGGAATAAAAATGGCTTTCAGAATCTGATATTAAAAACCAATGAGCGTCGCATTTAAAAAATGAGGTTGATGATGGTTCCACAAAGACGAAACGTCGGAATGAAAAACTGATAATGCCACTTTAAAGAGCTTTACAAGTTGCTGTGGAGAAGTGTTATTAGTTTTGGTCTAGGTCCAATATTAACGTCACAAAAAAATAAAATGCAAAATCAAAAAATTAATTTTTTCCAATATATCTCGAAAACCAAAAAATATGTTGATGTTTTCTAAATGTCATTTTATTAAGGCCATGATTACGCAACTTTTCTCCCATTTAACCAAATCTGTATCTCTAACCGTTTCCAAGATCATTTGGAAAGCCCAAGTCTTACGATTGAGTGAAAGACTACATCAAAAAAGTAATCAACTTTGACGCCCTCTAGCGGCCGAACCGTCAAACCAATTAACTAAAATTGTCATATTTTTACAAAGCCCATTTTATTGGCTATCCATCGACATATAAAAGTCCATACATTACGTGTCAAATAAGACAGTTATTTACGATTTAATAAAAGAGCGCATAAAAAGTTTTAAAACATGTAAATTTGACGTAATCGTGTCACACGATTTTTTTCATTTCAAATAAAAGAAAGTCAAAATAGCCGCTAAAAGTCACGTGACACTTCACCAAAAAACGGTCAAAATGACGGAATTGCGTATCACGTGACTTTGACAGAACAAAAAAGTGAAACAAATTTTCGAAAAAAGCACGTAACATTGGAACAACTATGGTTGGAATAAAAAAATTAAAAACATCAAAAATTACGTAAATGTCAAGTGTAAAAGGGAAAAGTTGTAGAAAATGTTTCTCTCTACAAGAGGCACACTTTTGCCCTAAAAGGCTTTTTTAGGGAGATATTCCGTAAAAACAGAGACAAAGCACACAAAAGTGCTGTAAAAAATCCCTAAACAAGTTCAACCAAGCGTAACTCGATTATTTAAAAAAATATCAAAACAGAGCAAGAGAGAGAAGTTGTAGGGAATTGTACGCTCTACAAGATTGCATTAGTGTACTTTTGCCCTAAAGGGTCTCCTTAGGGAGATATTCTCTAAAAACAGAGTCAAAGCACATAAAAGTGCTGTAAAAAATCCCTAAACAAGTTCAACCAAGCGTAACTCGATTATTTCAAAAAATATCAAAACAGAGCAAGAGAGAGAAGTTGTAGGGAATTTTACGCTCTACAAGATTGCATTAGTGTACTTTTACCCTAAAGGGCCTCCTTAGGGAGATATTTCTTAAAATGTTAGTACATACAAAAACATAAAAAAATTATGAAAAATCGTGTTTGGAAAAAAAACTCAGCGAAAAACTCAAAATAGTAAAATTTTGACTAAAATTGTATCATAAATCCTACCTTAAAACGGCCAAACTTCCTTTCGTTTTTCTCTTTTTGTTCCGATTTCCCATATTTTTTTGCAAAGATTGAAACAGCCACTTTCGTTTTTGGAAAGCTATCCAAGCCTGATGACTTTCCTAAAACCAAATCCACTCTGAATTTGTCCTATAAAACCACAAAGTAACTGCCGTACATTGGTACTACCCCACTGTGGCGGATTTCCTAAAACCTCCCTCCAAGTCTTGTCGAGTTCTTCTTCACTGAACTGGTTTTCTTTATCGGAGCCCCGCTTTCTCTTACTAACACTTACGATAGGTTTTTTGAATTGAGGCGATTGTTTTTTAGCCCCAAAATCTTCGATATCATCTAAAAATTTTAATAAAATTGTTTTCCAAAAATTCAACAATAGAATTAAGGTCGTACTAATCTGATTCTGCTGATTATTCACGGGTTTGGCACCTTTAGAAAACATGTCGGTAATCCTTCTTTGTTTGTAAGTGTCATTTTTCTCCAACATTTTTTTGTGCAGCCAATCAGGATGTCGTACTCGAGGCACAGGGTTTGCAACCTAATTTTTTTTGCAATTTGAATTTATTTCTAGTGATGGGCGTACATTAACCATGACCGGTTATTTACCGGTAAGGTAAAGTAAAATTGCATTGCATTTTTAGAGATTTTGGTTTATCAATAATAAAATAAATGAAGTAAAACTTTTCTGACTAAGTGATTCTTACTGCCTTTTCTAAAAAAAATGCGTTTTCAGCTTTTTATCACTTTTCTTTATTCATCTCATGTTTAAATTATGACAAATAATATGTTTTTGAAATGAGGAAAATGACGCAAATCTGAAAATATTCTATAAACAACTTGTAATTTACATACCAGTAATTTACTATTGTCAAAATAACTGTCATAAATTTCAGAAACACGTCTGGTTTCGAAAACTGTAAAAATACTGTGTTAAACTTCTTGCAAATTTTGACATTAGTCACAGTTATCACGTGGTTTTTGGAGGATAATTTAGCTAGGCCGTCACGTGACCACTGTCAAAATAACAGTCATAAATCTCAGAAACACGTTTTGTATCGAATACTGCAAGAAAACTTTTCTAAACCCTGATTTAAATCCTGAACAAAATCTCCCGCAAAACCCACTTGGAGTGAGAAAATGACTGTTTTAAGCATATTTTTGGAATTCCCATTAAATTTCCCATCTAATAACATGAAAAACAATCCAAAATTTAGTAGAGTCAAGGAGAAAAGCGGTGTCAAAGTTTGAACTGCCAGAAACACAATTTGAAAAGACAGTCAGGGACAAAATTGACTGAAAAACCCACTTGGAGTGAGAAAATGACTGTTTTAAGCACATTTTTGGAATTCCCATTAAATTTCCCATCCAATAACATGAAAAACATTACAAAATTTGGTACAGTCAGGGAGAAAAACGGTGTCAAAGTTTGAATTGCCAGAAACACAATTTGAAAGGACAGTCAGGAACAAAATCGCGTGTAAAACCCACTTGAAGTGAGAAAATTAATGTTTTAAGCACATTTTTGGAATCCTCATTAAATTTCCCATCCAATAACCTGAAAAACACTATAAAGCTTGGTACAGTCAGGGAGAAAAGCGGTGTCAAAGTTCGAACTGCCAGAAACACAATTTGAAAAGACAGTCAGGCACCAAATTGCCTGTAAAATCCACTTGCAGTGAGAAAATTACTGTTTTAAGCACATTTTTTGGAATTCCCATTAAATTTCCCATCCAATAACCTGAAAAACACTGCAAAGTTTGGTACAGTCAGGGAGAAAAGCGCTGTCAAAGTTCGAACTGCCAGAGAAATAGTTTGAAAGGACAGTCAGGGATGAAATTGCTTGTAAAACCCACTTGGAGTGAGAAAATTAATGTTTTAAGCACATTTTTGGAATCCTCATTCAATTTCCCATCCAATAACCTGAAAAACACTGCAAAATTTGGTACAGTCAGAAAGAAAAGCGCTGTCAAATTTTGAACTGCCAGAAACACAATTTGAAAAGACAGTCAGGGAGAAAATTGACTGTAAAATCTACTTGCAGTGAGAAAATGACTGTTTTAAGCACATTTTTTGGAATTCCCATTAAATTTCCCATCCAATAACCTGAAAAACACTGCAAAGTTTGGTACAGTCAGGGAGAAAAGCGCTGTCAAAGTTCGAACTGCCAGAGACATAGTTTGAAAGGACAGTCAGGGACGAAATTGCTTGTAAAACCCACTTGGAGTGAGAAAATTAATGTTTTAAGCACATTTTTGGAATCCTCATTAAATTTCCCATCCATTAAACTGAAAAACACCACACAATTTGGTACAGTCAGGGAAAAAAGTGGGTGCCAAAGTTTGAACTGCCAGAAACACAATTTGAAAAAACAGTCAGGGACAAAATTGACTGTAAAATCCACTTGGAGTGAGAAAATTAATGTTTTAAGCACATTTTTGGAATCCTCATTAAATTTCCCATCCAATAATCTAAAAACCACTGTAAAATTTGGTACAGTCAGGAAGAAAAGCGCTGACAAATTTTGAACTACCAGAAAGATAGTTTGAAAGGACAGTCAGGGACAAAATTTACTGAAAACCCCACTTGGAGTGAGAAAATGACCGTTTTAAGGACATTTCTCGAATCCTCATTAAATTTCCCATCCAATAATCTAAAAACCACTGCAAAATTTGGTACAGTCAGGAAGAAAAGCGCTGACAAATTTTGAACTACCAGAAAGATAGTTTGAAAGGACAGTCAGGGACAAAATTTACTGAAAACCCCACTTGGAGTGAGAAAATGACCGTTTTAAGGACATTTCTCGAATCCTCATTAAATTTCCCATCCAATAACCTAAAAAACACTAAAAAATTTGCTACAGTCAGGGAGAAAAGTGCTGTCAAAGTTTAAACTACCAGAAAGATAGTTTGAAAGGACAGTTAGGGACAAAATTGACTGAAAAACCCACTTGAAGTGAGAAAATGACTGTTTTAAGGACATTTTTGGAATCCTCATTAAATTTCCCATCCAATAACCTGAAAACACTGCAAAGTTTGGTACAGTCAGGGAGAAAAGCGCTGTCAAAGTTTGAACTGCCAGAAACACAGTTTAAAAGGACAGTCAGGGACAAAATCGCCTGTAAAACCCACCTGGAGTGAGAAAATTATTGTTTTAAGCACATTTTTGGAATCCTCATTAAATTTCCCATCCAATAAACTGAAAAACACTGCAAAGTTTGGTACAGTCAGGGAAAAAGCGCTGTCAAAATTTGAACTGTCAGAAACACAGTATTTGTAATTTACCGGTCAAATTTTCCTGGTAAAGTAAAATATTTACTTTACCGATAATACACCCATCACTATTTACTTCCTGCCAAATAATAACGCTTACCCCTTGCATAGCAGCCGGAATTGTAATAATCTTCTGGATTGTTCCACCCAAACGCTCGATATAATAGCTCCAATCTAAAATATCGCGAATATCGACTTGGTTTATTGAAGCATCTTTGAGCCATTTCCTCAAGTAGTGCTTTTGCACAGCTTCCTCCGCCTGGAATATTGCTAAAGGAATCGCTCTAAAACAAAACCATTTTCTTTAATGAATAAAACTAAACCTAGCAAGTTGAACCGTTCTGTAACTGGAGCACCAAGGGGTTTTCTTGAAATAACATATTTACAAGCCAATCCAGCGTCTTTGACCATTTGGTCACCTAAAAACTCGGCTAGACGCTTTGCGGTACTAATCGAAGAGCTCTTTTGCGCTCCGTAATCTTCTAATTTTTTCGACATTGAACGATTCTCGGAAATCAAATCGAAAAGTTCGGAATCGGGCATGTTTTTTCCATGCGTAAACAGAACGTCCAACCAATAATCCGCGACCTGTTAGAGAATCGAATACAATTTGAAAATTGTAAAATAAACCGATTGATTAACCTGGGCTACGGCTGCATAACAAGATTCGAGTGTTTCACCTTTTAAAAACGCTTCAAATACGGACGATTGAAAGTTTTTGATTAGTTGAAGCTCGCCTCGTCGTTTTACCTCAAATCTGAGCAAAAAACTCTTATTAAAACCTTACAAAAAGGTAAATAAAGTTTGTAACTAAAAAAACAAGAAAAAAAAATTTAATGTGGCTTACCCTTTTAATTCAGCTAAAGATCCATCAAAATTAAACACGGCGTATCGCTTTTTCAGTTTTTTGCCCTCTTCTTTGCTAGCTGGTAATACCATAGCTTTGTACGGTCCGTCCACCTCGAAAAAGATGGAATTCTCACTCTGAATTTTATATTCAAACGTTTCACCGTTCACTAGCTCGTGATACTGGTGATTTGTAAAATGTTCTTTTACCTGAAAATGTTGTTTTTCTTTTCTTTAAATAATCCAGAAGAATGTGGTTTAATTCAACAGAAAATGACAAAGTTATAAATAGTCATAAGGTACGCATCTGTTGTTTTATACACATATTTTGTTGTCTAATAAATAAATATTTCAGGACATTATTGTATGATTGTTATTAAACTTTTGGACACTTGGACGGTGAGACATTGATGTCCGACCACTTAGACGGTGAGACATTGATGTCCGATCACTGCAGAGTCTTACTAGGACACCCCTCTATAATGTCCCGCAGTCGTTCAGAACAAACGCGGACGTTCATGTAACAAACGCTTTAATTTTGGGACATTTGACGAATTCACGTGTCCTATAATGGATATAAATTTAAAGAAATGTAACGGAGTAAACGTAGAATATCAATTTAAACAGTATAAATGCAGAGTCTTTAGAATATCGAATTTTAACGGTTATTTGGGACACTTGGGACACTTGGACGGTGAGACATTGATGTCCGATCACTGCAGAGTCTTACTAGGACACCCCTCTATAATGTCCCGCAGTCGTTCAGAACAAACGCGGACGAATTAAGTGTCCAATGGACGGTTAAAGGAATGTAACGGAGTAAACAGTATAAATTTAGAATATCACTTTAATTTTGGGACATTTGCACGGTGAGACATTGATGTCCGATCACTGCAGAGTCTTACTAGGACAGTCGTTCAGAACAAACGCGGACGAATGAAGTGTCCAATGGACGGTTATAGGAATGTAACGGAGTAAACAGTATAAATTTAGAATATCAATTAATTTTGGGACACTTGCACGGTGAGACATTGATGTCCGATCACTGCACAGTCTTACTAGGACACCCCTCAATAATGTCCCGCAGTCGTTCAGAACAAACGCGGACGAATTAAGTGCCCAATGGACGGTTATAGGAATGTAACGGAGAAAACAGTATAAATTTAGAATATCAATTTAATTTTGGGACACTTAGACGGTGAGACATTGATGTCCGATCACTGCAGAGTCTTACTAGGACACCCCTCTATAATGTCCCGCAGTCGTTCAGAACAAACGCGGACGAATTAAGTGTCCAATGGACGGTTAAAGGAATGTAACGTAGTAAACAGTATAAATTTAGAATATCAATTTAATTTTGGGACACTTAGACGGTGAGAGATTGATGTCCGATCACTGCAGAGTCTTACTAGGACCCCCTCTATAATGTCCCGCAGTCGTTCAGAACAAACGCGGACGAATTAAGTGTCCAATGGACGGTTATAGGAATGTAACGGAGTAAACAGTATAAATTTAGAATATCAATTTAATTTTGGGACACTTAGACGGTGAGACATTGATGTCCGATCACTGCAGAGTCTTACTAGGACACCCCTCTATAATGTCCCGCAGTCGTTCAGAACAAACGCGGACGAATTAAGTGTCCAATGGACGGTTATAGGAATGTAACGGAGTAAACAGTATAAATTTAGAATATCAATTTAATTTTGGGACACTTAGACGGTGAGACATTGATGTCCGATCACTGCAGAGTCTTACTAGGACACCCCTCTATAATGTCCCGCAGTCGTTCAGAACAAACGCGGACGAATTAAGTGTCCAATGGACGGTTATAGGAATGTAACGGAGTAAACAGTATAAATTTAGAATATCAATTTAATTTTGGGACACTTGCACGGTGAGACATTGACGGTGAGAGTCATTGATGTCAGAACAAACGCGATCACTGTAAACAGTATAAAATTTAGAATATCAATTTAATTTTGGGACAGAGTGAGAGATTGATGTTACTAGTCTTACTAGGACACCCCTCTATAATGTCCCGCAGTCGTTCAGAACAAACGCGGACGAATTAAGTGTCCAATGGACGGTTATAGGAATAAACAGAATAAATTTAGAAAATCAATTTAATTTTGGGACATTTGCACGGTAACGACACCCCTCTATAAGTAAACAGTATAAATTTAGAATATCTAGAACCCCTCTATAATGTCCCGCAGTTTCAGAACAAACGCGGGAATAAGTGTCCAATGGACGGTTAAAGGAATGTAACGTAGTAAACGGTGAGACATTGATGTCCGATCACTGCAGAGTCTTACTAGGACACCCCTCTATAATGTCCCGCAGTCGTTCAGAACAAACGCGGACGAATTAAGTGTCCAATGGACTAGGACACTAGGACCCCCTCTATAATGTCCCGCAGTCGTTCAGAACAAACGCGGACGAATGAAGTGTCCAATGGACGGTTATAGGAATGTAACGGAGTAAACAGTATAAATTTAGAATATCAATTTAATTTTGGGACACTTGCACGGTGAGACATTGATGTCCGATCACTGCAGAGTCTTACTAGGACACCCCTCTATAATGTCCCGCAGTCGTTCAGAACAAACGCGGACGAATTAAGTGCCCAATGGACGGTTATAGGAATGTAAGAATATCAATTTAATTTTGGGACACTTAGACGGTGAGACATTGATGTCCGATCACTGCAGAGTCTTACTAGGACACCCCTCTATAATGTCCCGCAGTCGTTCAGAACAAACGCGGACGAATTAAGTGTCCAATGGACGGTTATAGGAATGTAACGGAGTAAACAGTATAAATTTAGAATATCACTTTAATTTTGGGACACTTGCACCGTGAGACATTGATGTCCGATCACTGAAGAGTGTTACTAAGACACCCTTCTTTAATGTCCCGCACTCGTTCAGAACGAACCCGGACAAATTAAATGTCCAATAGACATTTTATAGGAATGTAACGGAATAAACAGTATAAATGTAGAATATCAATTTAATTTTGGGACACTTGTACGGTGAGACATTGATGTCCGATCACTGCAGAGTCTTACTAGGACACCCCTCTATAATGTCCCGCAGTCGTTCAGAACAAACGCGGACGAATTAAGTGTCCAATGGACGGTTAAAGGAATGTAACGGAGTAAACAGTATAAATTTAGAATATCACTTTAATTTTGGGACACTTGCCCGTGAGACATTGATGTCCGATCACTGAAGAGTGTTACTAAGACACCCTTCTTTAATGTCCCGCACTCGTTCAGAACGAACCCGGACAAATTAAATGTCCAATAGACATTTTATAGGAATGTAACGGAATAAACAGTATAAATTTAGATTATCAATTTAATTTTGGGACACTGGTACGGTGAGACATTGATGTCCGATCACTGCAGAGTCTTACTAGGACACCCCTCTATAATGTCCCGCAGGCGTTCAGAACGAACGCGGACGAATTAAATGTCCAATAGACATTTTATAGGAATGTAACGGAGTAAACAGTATAAATTTAGAATATCAAATTAATTTTGGGACGGTGAGACATGGATGTCCGACCACTGGAGAATCTAACGCGGACGAATTAAGTGTCCAATGGACGTTTTATAAGAGTGCAATATTAATTTAATTTTAGGAATTGAATTGAATTTCGGCCACTGGACAGTGTTACTAGAACACCTCTCTATAATGTCCCGTAGTCGTTCAGAATGAACGAGGAAGCATTAAGTGTCCAATGGCACCACATACTTGACCAATCATATTGAACAAAGAGAAAACCATCATAGATAGCAAATTATTGACGAAATTTGGCATAATGACATCATTATTCAGCCTGTAAGATCACAAAATTATCACTAACTAACACATTTTTGAGAATACATTGATTTTTGCATTTATTTTGAGGCTGAATTAGTATAATTTCACACAAACTTTAAAAGTTGTGTTTTTTTCTGAGATAATAACTGTAATAAACATTGGAACTGTTGAAGCTGCTTAACAGGGTAAGTTTTTTGGTTGTGTATACAGGGCGGCTCAAAAATAAGTTACAATCAAGTACACCACTTTCTGAAACTGAGTGTACGCTGTCACGATAAGCATGACAGCAACACTAAAAAAAAAAAAAGGGTCCNTAANATGCGGTGTCATANNTANAGNTNTCTTCCAGTGNTTTNTGGCGTGTCGAATAGCTCAGNGATGANCNTTTGTCACTTNATCGCCACATTNGGNGTTNTTCTTNGNNATGNACCCGNCNCACGCGNCNTATTAGNNNACAT